>CAEFZY010062940.1:87500-154410 GCA_903066815.1 Brachyrhaphis roseni | reverse complement strand
AAAAATTAATGCAACACTGGATGGAAATAAATCTTGTGACACTGCAGAAGCTTATTGAAACAATGCCACAGCGAATGCGGGCTGTAATCAAAGCTAAAGGCGGTCCAACAAAATATTAGAGAGTGTGACCATTTTTTGGTGGCGACTTTTTTTTTGGCCAGGCAGTGTATCTACATTTTCAGTTTCTTTTTACTTAACTAGAAAAACCCATAGGAAACGGTTAAATGTGCCTCATTGTTGATCAGTTTCCCTCACAGACCAGGCTCCATGGCCTAGTCCAAGTCTTTAACTTCAGACCTGATGGAACCGGGTCTGAGGTTGAGGGAACCGGGCCTGGGGTTGATGGAACCGGGCCTGGGGTTGATGGAACCGGGCCTGGGGTTGATGGAACCGGGTCTGAGGTTGAGGGAACCGGGCCTGGGGTTGATGGAACCGGGCCTGGGGTTGATGGAACCGGGTCTGGGGTTGATGGAACCGGGCCTGAGGTTGATGGAACCGGGTCTGGGGTTGAGGGAACCGGGTCTGGGGTTGATGGAACCGGGCCTGGGGTTGATGGAACCGGGCCTGGGGTTGATGGAACCGGGCCTGGGGTTGAGGGAACCGGGCCTGGGGTTGAGGGAACCGGGCCTGGGGTTGATGGAACCGGGTCTGGGGTTGATGGAACCGGGTCTGGGGTTGATGGAACCGGGTCTGAGGTTGATGGAACCGGGTCTGGGGTTGATGGAACCGGGTCTGAGGTTGATGGAACCGGGCCTGGGGTTGATGGAACTGGGTCTGGTCCATATTTGGTTGGTTTCTGTGGCTCCAGAACCTTCATGCTGGTCTTTTCGGAACCAGCCTGGATGTCGTTGCTCTGTGAAGAAATGACAGCATGAACCGCTAATGAACCGAACAGAATAAACCGCTAAGCCCCTCCTCAGAAGGAGGAGCTTAGCGGTGTCCATCATCCTCATGTACTCGCTGCTAAATGTGCTAATGGAGGACAAACGCCTCCCTGTCAGGAACTCTGTTTATCTGTGGCCAGTTTGGTTCTGACTGATCCGGTTCTGTTTCCTGTTTGCAGGTCGTCTGACGGGCCGGGCCGGTCGGGTCGGCCGGGTCGCCGGTCCGTGACCTCTCTCAGGTCGGTGAACCGCACTCTGGACGTGGGGCTTCCCAGCGGATCCTCCAGGGACGGCGGGGGGGCGGCGGGCGGCGTGGGCGGCGCCCTGTTCCGCCTGACGGGCCGACCCGTCTGCCGGGCCATCCTCCTCACCTCGGTGGTGATGATGATGGTCCTCCTCACCGGAATCGTCATCTTCCTCCTCACCGGCAACAAAAGCAGCGGATGACATCACTTCCTGTCTGCTGGGAGGAAGAAAACTGAAATATAAATATTCTATTTAAACCCTGGAGCTGAGCTGAGCGGGACGTAGCCGACCTTCACCTTCCTCCTGTGGGTCAAAACGACCTTCATCTTCCTCCTGTGGGTCAAAACGACCTTCATCTTCCTCCTGTGGGTCAAAGCGACCTTCATCTTCCTCCTGTGGGTCAAAACGACCTTCTGGATGATGATGATGATGATGATGCTTCACATGTGGAAAGATTTTAAAGGAAGAGCTGCTGCAGCAAAGCTGATCTCTTCCTGTTTTTTATGTAAAGGGGTCGATCCCGGGTCATAATCCGGTTGATCAGAACCGGGTCAGAGTCGGTCCAGTTTCCTTCCAGTTGAATCCAGAGGCACCAAACATGAAGTCACTGATCTGCTTCATCACTTCAGGAACGTTTCAGCATCAGATCAGCTTTTCACTTTCACCTCACTTTGTTCTTCTGTTTCAGGTGGTTCTGTCCTGACTCTGGTTCTGTCCTGTTACCGGTTCTGTCCTGGCTCTGGTTCTGTCCTGACTCTGGTTCTGTTACCAGTTCTGTTTTGGTTCTGTTCTGGTTCCGGTTCTGTTTCTAAATATAAACGGTTTTCTTCCTCCTGACGCAGATTGCCCTTTTAATCAAATCTTGTTGACAGAATCATACAAACGATCCGACTGTTCAGACAGAGGGCTACACAGAACCGGCAGTCGGTTCCGGTCCGGTCCAGTCCGACCCGTTTCTCTCGGCGGCAGAAATTTGCCTGAATGTTTAAACCCATCAATGCTTCCCTTCACAGAAAGTTTCCACAGCAGCTCTGAGTTCTATTTCCTAAACGGGTCGGTTCTCTGGGTTTGGTTCTGAGGGAATGCTTTTATCTGGACGGGTCTTTAAATGAACCCAGTGTTTGGACTCTGGGTGGTACTTTGGGTCATTCGGACCGACCCAGTTTGATCTGAACTTTAAATGGACCCAACAGAACCGGAGCTGGAACCATTTCAGATGAACTGCTTTGAATATGAAACTTGAGCTGAAATCTGAAACGGTTCTGAAACCTGATCCGTCCAGATCGGTTCTGTCCAGTTTTATGTCCCATTTCATTGTGCAATGAATTCTAATAATAATAATAATGTTTTATATATTTATAACCTTTTAGCGCTCGCACTCTCACTTTGTTTTTATCAAATTTAAATAAAGTTCTGGATAAATTCAACACTTTGTTGGTTTGGACTTGATGAAACTTTGACTTCTGCAGATGTAAAACATTTTAACATTTTAAAATCCTGGATCAGATTTTTTTTCTGTTTTTGAGGAGAAACAATAATATTGGATTTCAACATTATAAACTTTCAGGGCTGAAATACTGAATGGAAATATCAGATTCAGTTCTATAAAGCTGCACGGTCTAGTCAAAGCACGACTGGTTTGGTTGGTTGGTCTATAAATTGTCCTGAGGAGTTTTCTGACCTTTGGTGACCTTTGACCTCTGGTGACCCTGGATGGATGAAGAGAGAATCTGTTCAGGAGTTTTAAGTTTTTATCAGTTCATTTAGTTCAACAGCTGAAGAAATTAAAAGAACTTTATGATTCTGTTCGTCTACAGATTCAGCATTAAAGTTCTTTGCTGGGAGATTTATTTATTTATTGTACTGAAGATAAATTATGTAAATATATATTAATTTATATTCAGACATTTATTAAACTAACTCAACCCTTCAGTCTTCAGGACTCTGAGCTTCATTTTTAAATGTTTCTCTGCACCAAAATGAATGAATTTGATCTTTTCATCGTCTCATTAAATCCTACGGAAGCCTGTTAGTCCATATTTCATTAAACTCAGTAGAAAAGCCTGACAGACGGTTCTAGATGGTTTATCCACTGAAACTCTGAAAACAGTTTTAATCACATGGTTTGAATTTAACATTCTGACTAAATTAATGCATTTAAGGATGTTACTTTATTTTTATCAACATGACTTCATTCCTACAGCCGGTTCCATTCAAACCAGTTTAATCCCAGATATCCAACATGCATCAGGTTCAGTTTATTATTCATCATGTTTCCTCCTGACTGCAGGAAAAAGAACCTGAACTTTATAGGAAACCTGCAGCTTCTTCTGGTTTGGAGACAAACGGGAGTTTAACGGAGTGTCTCCCCCTGCTGGTGGAAATTAGCCTGAACATTTAAATTACTGGTTTTATTCAACTTTGCTAGTTTGAGGAGAACAGAAGAAAAGCTCCTAACAGATCATCCCATCCATTCATGCAGCGCCGTCTGCCACAGACTCTTCTGGATGGGAGGCAGCTTCACTCTGCAACAGACAGGAAACGGATCAGAACCATCTGACAGGTTTACTCTGTTACAACTGAAAATAACCAGGTTTTTATCCAGCCTCTGAATGCAACAAACACTGAAACCGATGAAGATTTCAGCTTCATCTCCTGTGACGTTGAGGCTGATTTCAGATCCCTGCAGACAAACGGACCCAAACGGTTCTGATCATTCTGGGTCTGCAGTGAATCCAGTTTGAGGCTTGGGAGGTTTTTCATCTCCCCATTTTACCAACAACTTGGATTGTTGTTAAAGACTTGGAGGAGTTTCTTCAGGAAAAAAGCAGAAACTGAATGAATCTGATTTATTTGGATCAGAAATGATTTTAGTTGAATTTTAGGATCAATATTATCATCTGCTGCAGAACAAATCAGCTTTTATAACAAACTGCATTTAAAAAAATTATAAATTCATTTTCAAATGTATTTCATATTTAGAGATATTCTGGGATTTTCTATCATAATTAATATTTGCTGTTTGAAACTGGATTTGTTGTTTTACTCCATCAGATGTTCAGATGTTGTAACATTTCTTCAGATTGAGGAAAACAAAATAAATCATCTAAATGTCTTTCAGAAAGTTTTTGTTTCCAGATGGAAACCTGATGAGATCAGTCGGATCTCCATAGCAACCTGTTTCTGGGCGTCAGGTTCTGTTGGGTCTGAGCGGTTCTGGGCGTCCATGTTGGTCCAGGAACCAGGTAGAGGTCTCCTGGTCTGAGTTTGGCCATGAGGAAGAGCGCCTCCTCCTCCTCCTCCTCCTCGTCTCTGCTGCGGGACAGACAGGATGAGGAACGTGATTCTGAGTTCTGATCCGGTTCACGGCCCAGCTGGTTCTGATCCCTGCAGACGGGTCCAGGTACCTGGCAGGTTCCGGTCCAGCGGTCCGGTCGGACTCGGCGTCCTGCGGCTCCTTGGTGTCCATCAGCTGCAGCAGGTGCTGCAGCCTCGGCTGAGATCCGGGGATTTTCTCAGAGTCCTGCAGAGGAACCAGAGCAGAACCGTCACATCGCCGTTCGGGATGTCGATGTTCGATCCGATCAGACGGCGTTACCGTGGCGATGGCCGTGAGGACGGACACGGCTCTCTTCAGGTCTCCCTCCAGGTCCCTCAGTCTGCTTCTCTCCCTCTGCAGACGCTCCAGCAGCAACGCAACGGCAGACGATTTCTGACGGCATTCATCTGACCCAGAGGCCAGGCAGGACCTGAGGAGAGAGGGATGGAGGGAGAGAGAGAGAGAGGGAGGGATGGAGAGGGATGGAGAGAGAGAGAGAGAGAGGGAGGGATGGAGAGGGAGGGAGAGAGAGAGAGAGGGAGGGAGGGATGGATGGAGAGAGAGAGAGAGGGAGGGATGAGGAGAGAGAGGGAGGGATGGATGAGGAGAGAGAGGGAGGGATGGAGGGATGGAGAGAGAGGGAGGGATGAGGAGAGAGAGGGAGGGATGGAGGGATGGAGAGAGAGGGAGGGATGGAGAGGGATGGAGAGAGAGAGAGAGGGAGGGAGGGATGAGGAGAGAGAGGGATGAGAGGGATGGAGAGACTGGTGGTTCCATGATTAAGGTTCTGGTCCAGACGCTCCCATCGGCCTTTCAGTGTAAATAAAGCCGCTCAGAGTGCGGTGACCTCTGACCTGTAGGCCTCCTGGTAGTCCAGCAGGCTCTCCCTGGAGCTCTGCAGCTCGTTGATGTGACCAGTCAGCAGTTTGCATCTCTTCCTCAGCTTCGCTGATTCCTGATGGAAAAACAAAGAAAAAGATCAAAGAAATTCAACTAAATTTTATTCTAACAGCTGAAAACAAAAAGTTTCTGTTTTATTCTGGAACAAAAACTGAGAAAGTTTTACATTCATATTTGTTTTAGGTTGCTGCTCAGATTATACTAAAATATATCAATAATCTCATTTTTAAAGAAAAATGTGACATTTACTGTGTAACAAGAAGAAATAACAGATTTTGTCAGTAAATTGGCATAAATTTACGTTTTTATCTGGTTTCTACTTTACTGATGTTGAGAACCGGTCATTCCCCTCCAGGACAGCAGGGGGCAGTGAACTTACTGAGTTTGTCTCAACCCTGAATTTGTAAATGATGAAAATTTGTTAACATCTATTAGCCAATCAGAGAGAGAGCTCTGTTAGATTGAGCCAATAGGGATTCAGAGGGTCAGGAGGTGAAGTTAATCCAACAGATTATAATCCCAGAGAGCCAGCGCAGCAGCAGGCCTCCTACCTTCCTGAGGATGTTGATTTTCTGGGTCATCCTGTGGATCATGACTCTGATCTTTATGGACGTTCGACAAAGACGCTTCACTCTGTTATGTTCAGCCTTTTTCCTCCACAGCAGCACCAAACTCTGGAGCGACAGCGACTCGACGTCGGCGCGCAGCTTCTGGTGCTCCACCGTTTCCTCCTGGATCATGGCTTTGACTCTCTGCCTGATGCTGTTCATCACGTTCTGCTTCATCTCGTCGATGATCCTGAGAACAGAGACTGTGAGGACCTGCAGGAGGAAACGCTGACCCTGAGGCCGCCGCCGCTCACTCACTCCCTCTTCTCCATGTACATCTTGTTGATCTCGGCGGCGTGGTGCCGCTCCAGGAAGACCAGCTCTCTGTCCAAAGTCTTCTTCATGTTGATCTTCCTCTCCTGTTCCAGCAGCTGCAGCCGCTGCTCCTCTATCCTGGCAGCTGATCAGGACAGGAAGACATGGAATATGGTTTCATGTGCTTTGGCCTTTTATTCTCACAACCACTCAGTTTAATATCAATAAACATGATTATTTATAAAAACTCTGACCAAGAAACCCCATATTTATGTTCAAGGAAAAACTGACATTTTGTCTACGACAAACAAAATGTTAATGTGTCCAAATATTTGCTTTGAAATGATTTACAGTCAATATTATCTTCTGTTTTATTGACTTTATATTCAAATACGCTATTTAAAAGTAGTTCAATCTACAAATGAACCTCCAGACGCCATGTTTGAGTCCAACAGGAAGTCAATCTGATTGGCTGACGTTGGTTTTAACTTTGCACTACACTGCCCCCTATGGGTTTGATTAAGACAGTGTTGAACTGTATTTATGTTTCGTTCTTATATTTCTGTTTTTGCAGAGTTTTGATGATCACATGAAGTTTATCTAAATTCTGTTCCAGGTTTTAACAGAATATTTTTAAAGATTAGTTTATTTCTGAAAAGGCTCCAAAACAACCAGGAGTTCCTGAAACATTTTAGCAGATTGGTCACTTTGCACCAAACTGACAGATTAAAACTTAAATTGTTGAGATTATATGTTTGTTTGTTCAATAATTCAGAAGGAGAAAGGGTTATGAAATTGAAAATATTGCTTATTATTTTGATATATGTTTTTCAATCCCACCACTGCTTCAACACATTTGATATAATCTGGGAAGGAAAACCTCATGTGCATCCTGATCCTCCTGCAGCCTGATCCTGTGGCCCCAGTCGGCGCCTCACCCTGGTTGTCTCTGTCTGAGCTCAGCTGGTCCAACTTGTCCTGCAGCTCCTGTCTCTCCGTACTGAGCAGCTGCTCCAAGGATTCGGTTTTCTGTCGGTCGCCCTGCAGCTGTCGCTCCACCTTGGCCTTCAGCTCCTCCTCGTCCTTCTCCAGCACAGACAGGTAGTGCTGCAGGTACTCCAGGATGTCGTTGGTGTCCTTCTGCAGAGCGGCGGACTTCAGGACGATGTCTTTCTTCTGCTCCTTCAGTTCATCAGTCCGAAGCTGAAACCTGCAGACATAAAACAAAAATATTCAGAGGTGATGATTTAATGATTTCTGACTGAACCGTCTCTGATTAATATGAAAACCAATAAGAAGTGGCTCTCACACCTCATTTAAAGATTTCCTTTATAACAGAAGTGTTGAATAATTAAACTAAAACTTTAAAAGATAATGAAATTGTTCTCATGTTAAACTCAGATCATATTGATCAGCCTGAATCTGAAGCAGCTGATCAGATCTGAATGTTTGGTTGAAGTTCATTAAAACTCAGTTTCCATTGTGTGTTAAAGTCTTATTATAGAAATCAAAATGTCATAAATCAGTTCACCAGCAGTTAAACTGAACCTGAATGTGTAACTCAGTGTGATCCTCTCACTTCTCCAGCTGTTCGTCCAGGAAACTGATCTGAGTCAGAAACAAACTCTTCTCTCTCTCCGGATCCTCGCCGTTCGGCGTCGCCTTGTCCTTGGATGGAGACGAGCCCCTCGGCTTCGTGTCTTTTCCCTGCATTTTTACTGTTGATATCAGATGAATTCACAGAAAAACAACAAGCAGGAGTTTCTGGTTGCTAGGCAACCAGAAACTCCTGGGAATTTTAATAAAACATGAGCAAAACTTTTCAGCAAATTTCTCTTCATGTCTCACTAAAAGAAACATTTGCCTCAGTTAAAGGTTGATGAAGTGATGAAACTATTTTTCAAAAGCTGATGGGAGTTGATCAGAGGAAACTGATGTGCAGTAATCCTGAGGTTCCACCAGGTGGTGCTACAGCATTAGAACATAAAACGCTGCTAAGTGTCTTTGTGTCAACAGAAGGTGTCGCTGTTTCCCAACTAGAAAAAAATAAGTTTCTGTGCAGAAAGTGAAGTTCTGCAGCATCAGAAATAAATCATGGAGAGAAATGATGTTGATGGAAGCTGCTGATGAGAAACAAAATGACTTCCTTTGATAAAACTGACATAGAATCAGATTTTAAAACAAAGATTCCAGGAAATAACAACTCAACACTCAGTTTTATTGTTGTTGTTGATTTTTTTTCCTGTAGCTTCATCAGTGGTCGGTCTGATTTGTCTCCATGACCTTTGAATCATCTGCAGGTTTTAAATCGTCTCAAACCGAAGCAGCAGCAGCAGCAGAGATCTGATCTGATCTGATCTGATCTGTTGGCTGGTTCTAGCGGCTCCGTCTGGATTTGTTAATGATAAACTAATGCAGAATCTCTTCCTCATCATGCATCAGCCATCATTTTCCATTATTAACATGGTCTGAGCATGTGAGCTAGTCTGGATTTTATTTACTTCTTCAGAGTAAAGGGGGATTTTTAAAAACGTATTAGTAAGATTTCAGGAAACGATGAATCAACTCTGAATTGTTTTGTCACATAAAATCCCAATAAGGATGAAACAACAAGTTTCAGAGAAACAGATCTGTTTGTATGGACTAGGCCGTTTTTTTGCCAGATGTTTCCATTTAAAATGTTCCTGTTCGTTGTTCGTTCTGGAAGTTTCCACTCATCTCTTTAGAAATCACCTTGTTGTTGATAAAATCCTATTTTCTGCTTGTCAAACTTTGTTTTGGAACATTTTAGGGGAATTTACTAAAAACGTGGGAAGAATCTGCATGTCAGGGAAAATCTGCTGGAAAAACAAAGTTTCTGATGGAGTGACAAAGTTTTTCCTTTGAGTTCAGGATCCATTTTATCCCTGAATGAGATAAATAATGATATAAACTTGCTGCCCTGTTTGCATGTTGGACTGAAGGCTTTTGTTGAAACAGGAAATCAGTTCTGCTAATTTGCATATTTCCCAGGATTCCTCTGTGTGGGATCGCAGCAGGAAGTCAGAAACGCTGCAGGTCTGATGCAGCTGGTGGGATTTCCACCGGACAGAAAACATCTGACCGATGCAAATATTCAGCTAAATAAAATATTTACTGTGTGGGAAACACAAACAGGCCTGATCAGGTTTTACTGATATTAAAACATTAAATTATTATTCCAAGGAAGCAAATAATAATGAATAAACACCTGATACTGGCACTGATAGGAAACCTCGAGGAGATCTTCAGGTGACCTTCAGGTGACCTTCACTGACCTTCAGTCACATTCAGTTCTGGTTCGTCTTTCTAAGTATTTCATTCTCGTTTTAAGACGTTTCCTTTTTGCTGATTTAGATAAATGTTGGAACCAACAGAGATACTGAAGATGGAAACATTTTAATCCAAGCTTCTAGTTTCAAAAAGCCAAGTAAAGTAACCCCAGAGCATGATGCTGCCACCACCATGTTGTTGTTTCAGTGTGTTGCTTTTATTTTGTGTTAATTTTTCAGTTTGTTTTCATTCTTCCATCTCCAGTGTTTCTCTTTCCAAAGTGTTGAGGACTTTAGTTCTGTGTTTACCTGAACTCTCTGCTTCACCTGCCTCAGGCTGTACCTGTACTGCAGTTACCACGGCAACAACAATCAGAGCGAGCCCAGCAGCAGCTCAATCATCCCAGGTCCTGTTCCAAAATAAGAATAATTGGAGGTTAAACGGTGCAGAACATTCTAAACCTGGATGTGTTCGGGGCGGATCCTCCCTTTACTTTAATTAACCCTCATTATGTCGTTATGCATCAAAGCTTCTCATTTAACTCATCAGTTCATCCAGACGGACGAAAAGCTCCTGGTACGGTTTGTAACGGGGGAACTGGAGCTAACGGCTTCGATCCAGACTGAGAGAAGAAAAGAAGATTATTGGAGTTTAAAAGAATAAAGTTTCAGTTTTCAACTCTGACAACTTTCTGTCAACGTCCTTTTGGTTCAGCTTCACTGAATCTGTGCAACATTAAAGACATTCATTCAGTCATTCATTCATTCATTCATTCATTCATTCATTCATTCATTCATTCATTCATTATCCTGAAGCAACAGAAGCATTACTTTAAATATTTATCCTCAAGTAGAAGTAAAAATTTGTCACAAAAATACTAAATTAGTTGATCAAATATAAAAAATATGAAACTATCTGGACATTTTTGTATTTTATAAACTAAATAACAAAATAAATCAGATGTAATATATTTGGTATATACCAAATATATTACATCTGATTTATTTTGATGTAAATAAGATGTAACATGTTTTTGATCATGTTCTTGTTTATTAACGCTCGATATGTCTTTCCATACACAGTGTTCATTAATGTCACACTGGTGTTGCCGTAGTTTCATTTCTTTCAGTTTTTATTCTTTTCCTGTTGGATTCTTGATGTTTTTCAGTCTTAGTCCATTTTTCCAGCCTCAGCTGTTCTTCATCTCCTCTGATTAGTTCATCAGTTCATTCAGTATTTCAGCTCCTGGTTTTCATTGCTGGGATCTTTAGTAACTCGTCTCCTGCTCCGTCCTCCAGGTTCTGTTCGCTCTGTTCAGTTCTGTATGTTTTCATTTATTCTTTACATTTTTAATCATCTGGTTTTTGCTCCAGTCTACATTTTGGCTCAAAGTAAAAACACAACTTGTGAAGTTTTTTCTGGTGCATTTTGGTTAAAATCAAGAAAACAACCAGAGAAGAAACGGTTCTTAATTCAAACTAATGTTGAGTCGGTCTTGTGAATTCATGAACTAAACACAAGTTAGTGGTGAGGAAAATGTTTTATTAGGCTTTAAAAATGAACAGAAAATGTAATTAAATATTTCAAACTGTTTGACCTTCAGTTTCTGATCATCTGATGGAAAAACACAGATGATCAGTTTTATTATGACCAGATGTTTTACTGTGTGTGTGTGTGTGTGTGGGGGGGGCGTTAAGGGAAGTTGTCTTTGCTGGACATTCCCCACTTCCTTTGTGATCACACACACACACACACCCCCACACACACACACACACACACACTCTGCAGAGAGCAGACACCTCATCATGTTGCATCATCGCTGAGCAGCACTTTCCCCGTCAGAGACTCTCTGACGATGTGAGGGTCAGATGGGGTAACTGTGACTTTATGACTCGTCACTCTGACCAGAACCTCTGACCAGAACCTCTGACCAGAACCTCTGACCAGAACCTGGGCTCACAGCTGCCTCTGTTTTCTGTTAACTCCTGGATTTTATTGGATCATAAAGATTTATTTCTCTAAGAGAAACTGGAAGCATCTGATGAATATTTTATTAATGATTTATTGTGTTTGTAAACAGTTTTCATTTCTCTGTCTGCAGAGGTCAAAGGTTCAGTGAATCTGCTGTGAACCTGAGATGTTTTCATCTGCCCAGATGTTCATGTTCTTAAATCCTCAGCAACTCAAACGCATCATTAAAAAGATGAACTGAAGTCATTCTGGGGTCAAATCTTTGCTAAATATCAGGAATCAGTCATGAAAAAATGCATCAAATTAGAGCAGAAGCCACAATCCAGACACATCACCAGAAGCAAAACCTTTTCTGAACCGGGCCGACAGCAGAACCAGAGTTCAGCCCACGATGCCTTCAGGGACAGTCAGTCATTTTCATATCTGAGGTTTCTCCTCTGCACAGGCTGCAGGCTGAGGGTGGAGAGCAGCAGTTCATCTGTCTCTGGGTTCCTGTCTGTTTGTCCTCCTCACCCTCACATACCCCACACACCACACCTCACACACACACACCACACACACACACACACACCCCAACACACCCCACACCTCACACACACACCCCACACACACACATCCCACCCAAAGCGCCAGTAATGAGGCGTTTGCACGGCAGCAGGTCGTGTTTCTGTTTCTGTGTTTCTGAGGATTATATGGAGGCAGACAAAGCAGAGCTGGATGAAAAGGGCATGGAGGTCAAAGGTCATCCAGCTCAGGGCAATAAGAACTCATTGAACAGAAACTTTAATCCTCAGGTTTATCCTGAAGCTGCAGCGACACGAAGCCCAATAATCTGTTTCAATATTTAATCATATTTTTGTCTTCATTTCACCCAAAAACAAAAGTTAAAAATTGATTCCTTTGAAATTTATCTGTAAGGAATTAAAATTATTTACTGATTTATGGTGACCTCAGTTATAAAACTGATCATTTCTGATTTAGTGAAGTGAGAAAATATTTTTATATAAAATATGCAGAATTTGAATCTTTTATATCATTAAAATCAGAGTAAATTTTAATTTATAAATTTAGAGTTTTATAAATAAAACTCTAAATTTTCTCTCACTTTAAGTCCTGCTGACTTGGACCTTCTGTACCACCAGAACCAGTTTGTTTTCCTGGTACCAGAACCATCAGAACCACCAGAACCACCAGAACCATCAGAACCAGCAGACAAACCTACAAACGTTTTAAAGTTTTTCTCATATAAAACAATTCCTGGTCTCATAAAACAAGCTGCAGTTTTATCCTCCCTTGGTTGTGTGAGCTGAGTTCCTGCTGTAGTTTTACATTGATCCCTGATTGATCCCTGATTGATCCTGTATTGATCCCTGATTGATCCTGTATTGATCTCCAATCTGCAGTGATCTGGTGAATCCAAACGCCTCAAACCAAAGCTGGACTGAACAGAACTGGACAGTCCCTGGTTCCTGCAGACTCTCCTTGATGAGGCTGAATTCTTCAGGATTGGATCAGAGAAACGTTTCAGGTGAATCTGCAATAATTGATCTTCAAGCTGCAACAGGCCGACTGGGAGGCGACAGGCTGGCGAAGAACCAAACCTGAAGACGATGAGGAATGCTGCCTCGTTGTTCAGATGGAATGATGACCTTCCAGGTTTCACAAATAGATTTCCTGCTAATTGGACCCGGTCCAGGTTCCGAACAAACTTTACTCACGTTTCTCAGGTAAAAGCAAAACCTGGCTGCTGGTCCAGAGGGGAAAAGGTTCTGGTCGGCCGTGTTGGCAGAAGGACAGACGCTGACAGTCTGGGTCCGTTTTGAAAACTGACAGAGTTTCAGTCAGAACCGGGTCCAGAACCTCAGAACCCACATAAACTAAAAGTCTGAAGAGAAAGAAACTAAATGAGCTGATGAAGAACAAACAGGAGTTTAATAATGAGGTCAGGTCTGATGGGAGACAAACAGAACCAGAACACCAGAACCAGAACACCAGAACCAGAACACCAGAACTCCAGAACCCAGAACCAGATCCCAGAAAACCAGAACCAGAACCCAGAACCAGAACACCAGAACTCCAGAACCCAGAACCAGATCCCAGAAAACCAGATCCAGAACCAGAACCCAGAACCAGAACACCAGAACCCAGAACACCAGAACACCAGAACCAGATCCCAGAAAACCAGAACCCAGAACACCAGAACACCAGAACCCAGAACTCCAGAACCCAGAACCAGAACCCAGAAAACCAGATCCAGAACCAGAACCAGAACTTGCAAGACGACCCAATCTTCGGTTCCGACCCCTGAACCAGCTGAATGTCTGGTTTGGGTTTTGTCTCCGGTTCTGATCAACTGGACCCTGAGGAAGAAACTCAGTGTTTCAGTTTATAGAATAAAATGGAATAAAATAATAAATAATTTATTTACAAACAAAAGCAAAGGAAGAAAAATAATAAAGTTTATTTACATGTTTAAAGCATCAGAAATATGAACTTATTTTCCATTCATGTAGGTTTGAATAGTTTCAGTATTTTTATATTCATATCTATAAACACTGAATATATAATTACCAGCCCGTCATTTTTAATATGTTAAAAATTATTTCTATTTATGCAGTAATATTGATGACTTTAATAAATACTAACAGTCAGCTGAACCTCCTTAAAGAAAACTATTTATGTTTCTATTGTCATTATTATTGTCATGCAGTCAAACAGTTTCCTCAAAAGGAGAAATAATTTGTTCTTATTGTCAGCAACACATTATATGATGATAACAGTTTAAGTTTCAGCCTGGATGACGTTCGTCCTTCAGTGACTTTAAACAAAAGTATTCAGAAAATGACGGCGATGTAGAAGCTCTGCAGAGGGTTGGTTCTGATTCTGAGTTATTAATAACAGAGGTTTGGTTCTAACTCTGAGTTATTAATAACAGAGGTTTGGTTCTGGTTCTGAGTTATTAATAACAGAGGTTTGGTTCTAACTCTGAGTTATTAATAACAGAGGTTTGGTTCTGGTTCTGAGTTATTAATAACAGAGGTTTGGTTCTAACTCTGAGTTATTAATAACAGAGGTTTGGTTCTGGTTCTGAGTTATTAATAACAGAGGTTTGGTTCTAACTCTGAGTTATTAATAACAGAGGTTTGGTTCTGGTTCTGAGTTATTAATAACAGAGGTTTGGTTCTAACTCTGAGTTATTAATAACAGAGGTTTGGTTCTGGTTCTGAGTTATTAATAACAGAGGTTTGGTTCTGGTTCTGAGTTATTAATAACAGAGGTTTGGTTCTGGTTCTGAGTTATTAATAACAGAGGTTTGGTTCTGATTCTGAGTTATTAATAACAGAGGTTTGGTTCTGGTTCTGAGTTATTAATAACAGAGGTTTGGTTCTGGTTCTGAGTTATTAATAACAGAGGTTTGGTTCTGGTTCTGAGTTATTAATAACAGAGGTTTGGTTCTGGTTCTGAGTTATTAATAACAGAGGTTTGGTTCTGGTTCTGAGTTATTAATAACAGAGGTTTGGTTCAGGCGTCAGGCTGAACGTAAATGAATCTGTTTCTTTCTTCCAGGGATTGAGGAGCTTCACGCCTCGAACTGCAGACAAAAGGAGAAACACAAAGCTGGACGTGAAGCAGCAGCCGGAGTCAAACGGAACCGCCGAGGTTCTGAGAACAAAACGTGACCTTCAGCTGGAAACGCAGAACCAGATGACGCTTCAACGCATCAGCAGCAGATTAACTGAACAATGGAAGAGCTCATGTTTCTGTAATCAGAATAAATCCAGACTAAACTCCACGATGCATTCACTGACTGACAGAGTCTTTACTCGCCTTGAACTTTGACCCTGCAGAGAGCTGATTAATATTTGTTAAATGTTGAACTTTCCTCAACATGTTTAACAGTAAAGATGTTTTCCTGCCGGAGCTTTTGGTGTTTTGACCTCTTGAGGTTAAAGGTCAGATGGGTTCAAGCTAAAGGTCGTTGTCTGAAACCGTCCAGAAGAAGCTTCAGTCTGTTGGTTGGCTGGTTTCTGAGACGTCCAGGTTTCTGTCTGCTGTCCTCATACTGTCCTCTTATTGTCCTCTTACTGTCCTCTTACTGTCCTCATGCTGTCCTCTTATTGTCCTCTTAATATCCTCTTACTGTCCTCTTACTGTCCTCTTACTGTCCTCTTACTGTCCTCATGCTGTCCTCTTACTGTCCTCATGCTGTCCTCTTATTGTCCTCTTACTGTCCTCTTACTGTCCTCATGCTGTCCTCTTATTGTCCTCTTACTGTCCTCTTACTGTCCTCTTACTGTCCTCATGCTGTCCTCATACTCTCCTCTTATTGTCCTCTTAATATCCTCTTATTGTCCTCTTACTGTCCTCTTATTGTCCTCTTACTGTCCTCTTGCTGTCCTCATGCTGTCCTCTTATTGTCCTCTTAATATCCTCTTATTGTCCTCTTACTGTCCTCTTATTGTCCTCTTACTGTCCTCTTGCTGCCTGTCTCCTGCAGCTCTCTAGGCGTGTCCTCCTCCTCCACCTCCTCATCGTTGGCGGTGATGCTCTGGTGTTTGGTGTCATTTTCATGTTGCGTGCAGAGGGAGAGAAGCAGCTGAAAAACATTCCAGAAAGTTTCCATGAGTCTTTGTGGTGGCAGCCTGAGGAGACGGGATGGAAACACGGCGAGTCGTCACGAGAGACAGGAGAGAAAATGTTTGTCTGATTTCATCTCTACACAAAGACATGAAACACTGACTGTGTTCAGTCCTGTTGTGACTCTCTGATCGTTTGGGATCTACTGGATGCAGATCACTGAGGATCAGACTGGATTCAGCATCTGGGTTGTTATGAAGCTGAAAACTGTAAATCTGAAACAACCTGGAATTCTGGGAAGACGTCTCAAAGTGTTTCCATGAAGCTGCAGCTCCTCCTGAAGCTGGACAACAGAAACGCCAAACCACTAGAGACACGTCCTCTGTCTGTCCACTGGAGACACGTCCTCTGTCTGTCCACTGGAGACACGTCCTCTGTCTGTCCACTGGAGACACGTCCTCTGTCTGTCCACTGGAGACACGTCCTCTGTCTGTCCACTGGAGACACGTCCTCTGTCTGTCCACTGGAGACACGTCCTCTGTCTGTCCACTGGAGACACGTCCTCCGTCTGTCCACTGGAGACACATCTATGTCTGTCCACTGGAGACACGTCTCCGTCTGTCCACTGGAGACACATCTCCGTCTGTCCACTGGAGACACATCTATGTCTGTCCACTGGAGACACGTCTCCGTCTGTCCACTGGTCACATGTCCTCCGTCTGTCCTCTGTCTTCCTGTGTGATCAGAAAATTTTTACAATAATTAGAATATTATTGTAAAGTCCATTTATTTCAGGAACTGAATCACAAAGTGAAAAATATTTTATAGATTAATTAAACACAGATGGATGTTTGAAAACTTTTATTTTTATTATTTTCTTCTTACAGCAAATAAAAACATTTCAAATCAGAATTTTATATCAGATCAACAAAAACACTATTTTTAAAAACAGAAACCTCATTAAAAGTGTTTAGTTCCTGATTTAAGCTTATAATGACATTAAAATATCAAAGCATTTGTGTTCATGAAATGCATGAAAACATTTATTTATTATTCAATCAGTTATTTTCCTCCTTTTCTTGGTTCTGACCCTTTAGTCCAGGTCAGTTCTGATGTTTTCTGTCTGCAGCCTCTCGCCTCGCCGCTCCGTTCTGCAGGGATTTCCCCTGCAGCAGGATTCCAGGTGTAAACACCAGGGAGTTTCTAGGGTTAGATGGAGTCTGCGTGAGACTAAAAATACTTTTAGCTCCCAATAATAACGATTCCACAGGTGGGCGGGTCAGAGCGGCCAGAGGCAGGATGACTGCACCTTCCTGCTCTATTTAAACTGAAACCAGCCGAAAGCAGAGCGAGAGCCGTGATGGAGAGAGACGGTTTGAAAGGTTCACTTCAGCTGTAGAAAGATTTACAGGGACATTTATGATACCGACCCAGATGGACTGACAGACAGGAACATCAGAACCAAAGCTTCCTGACAGGAAACGGCTGCAGGTCAGATGTAAAGGTCACTGCAGGAACAGAAAAACTCTTTCAGCTTCAAGTGACAGAAAATATCTGGAGCTTCAATTTGCAGAAAAAAGTCAGTTAAAAACCTGCAGCAGAACATCAGAGTCCAGCATGCGGTCCTGCTGTGACCCGGTTCCTGTGGAGGCAGCCAGCACCTGTCCTGCTTCCTGCCCGACCTCCGGCCGACCCCGCCGACCCCGCAGGGTCATGTACCCGGCGTCCCAGAGCCGCAGGGCCCAACACAGGGAGGCGCCGGACCCGGCCAGCCGCTGGCTGCTGCTGCTGTGTCTGCTGGTCATCCTGCAGATCTGCAGCGAGGACACACACACCTGCTCAGGTGACTGCTCACACACACACACACACACACACACACCCTCAGGTGACTGACTGCTCACACACACTTTAAATCCTTGTTTTTCTAGGATGTAAAGTTTCTCTCGTTTCCTCTGCAGGAGGTTTTGGATGAATCTGATTCTTGTAACTTGTTCAGGTGTCATGAGTTGATTTCCTGCCTCTGTTGCTGCAGAGCTGCAGAGTCGGAGTTCGGATCCGGCGACTTGCTGTCCTCAGGAGGCCGATGGGAGTATGGGAGAAACAAACAGATTCTCCGGACAGGAGAGCCTCAGGCGGCGGCCGGCGGACAGAACGCCGGAACATCAGCTGCAGTGTGTGGCGGCGTAACGGAGCAGGAAAACCAGGAAACACAGAACTGAGTCTCTGCAGGATGTTGATGGTTTTCACCAGCAGAGTCACAAACATTAACACTGTTTTAAAAACCTCATCATACGCTGATGATGTTCAGATTTATCTTCACTCAAACCTCCTGAAACACTCATGGTTTACATTTCTGAAAATTAAAGTGTTTAATAATATTATTACATCACATGTATGAATAGTGTTTATTTTAAATAAAGAAATGTTTTTCCATTAATGGGTGACAAAAGTTTATTCTGATTCATAAATAAAATAATGAGCTCTTTGATTATTACTGACATTCATTACATTTATACATCAGTATAAATTTATTCAAAATTATTACCAGTTCATCTAATAACAAGAGAAAAAAATATAAATTCAAGTTTAAAAATATCCTCATAGATTTAGACGAGAATTCAGAGATAATATTCCACATATTTATCTAACTCTGTAGTTTCATATGAAGCATGATGCATATCATGTAATCAACAGCTTTAGATGAAGTTTAGTCCCAGTTTCTCTACATGTAAACTATTATATAGATTTAACCCCTTTGATGTTTTTGGATCTATAAATCAATCTGCAGCCAAGTTGTTCTAGAGGTTAAATAGATATTATTAGGGCTTAATTAGTAAAATATCATCAAATTTGCTTATTTTATAACTTCGTAACCTTTGACCTTCTCTCCTCTGGTCTGTTTAACAGCTGCAGTCTGAGATCAGCTCAGACTCCAGGATTGTCAGCAGCAGAAACAGAAACTTGTTGGGGAAAATATATTACATTTGCTTTGCATCGTCCCCACATGATGGCAGTGATTTAGTAGGAACCAATTAGATTCTTGATCAATATGGGTTGTTGCTATATTGTTGTTTGGTGTTTTAAGATCTTGTTCAACGCTCCATTGTTTCACTTTGGGCCCCCGCCTCTCCAAAGGTCTCTGCACGGCCCTGGCCAGGCGGCCTGCGTGTGTCGGTTCCTCTCGGGGGCCTGTGATCTGGAGCCGTGACTCAAACCGGAGGTAATCCCTGGTTCGGCCCACGCAGGCGACAAAACACACAATGAAGTGATAAATCCTCAGAGAAAGCAGAGCAGAAGTCTGAACACGTCTGGAATGTGCAGCTTGTGCAACTTCAGCTGACTGGACCGACAGCATGAAACCAGACAAAGGAGGATCACAGCAACGAGCCGTTTAAACCAACTGAAAGAAAGAGTGAAGCTCAGAATCCAAATCAGTTTTACGTCCATCCTGAGAAAAATCACAGAGCAGCAGAGAAAGAAAACCAGCAACATCCACACCGACTGTTTCTACAATCTGAACTGTAAAAAGATCAAAAATAATAAACTCTGTTGGTTTTGCTTCTTTTCATTCACTTCAGAAATTAAAACTTCAGTTTGGAAACAAAATCAAATTCAAGTCAGAAGACCAGTGAGGCTGTTATTGGTGCCTTCAATGAAAATGGTGATTATGAAACATGAATTAATAATGTGATGATTTTTGGTCCCATCAATAACAGACTCACTCATCAATCATCTGCATGATGTCAGGATGGATTCGTAATATTTACAGCGATGTTGTAAAGTCTTTCTGTCATGGCAACTTTTATTTTTCTGCATCGTGAAAATAAACGTGACGTCAGCAGAAATGAATCCAGACACAGAAACGTCTGAGAGCGAAGTCTCTTCGTCCTCCATCAGATCATCCTGAATCAAACCTTTTCACCCAGAATGAAGCGTGTGTGTGTGTGTGTGTGTGTGTCGGTTCTGGCTCCGGGCCCAGTGTGGATCTGCTTCATGACAGGCGACAAAACGAGATTCTGAGAACAAAAAACCTAAATGCAGCAGAACAAACAGGAAGAACCAAACTGGAGGAATAAAGTTTCATCAACTGGAGATGAAACTGAGAGACGAAACGAAGGAGAAGAAAAGATTAAATCAGGAGAAAGAAAAGATGCGACAAGCTAGAACACAAACTAAGATGTAAAGATGGTTTTAGTTTCTGTGTGAAAAACAAAAAGATCAAGAAAAAACCAGATGAAGAACCTAAAGGACAAAACAGAATAAAAAAGACATAAAACAGAAAAAATCAAAATGACTTAGAGAAACACGAACAGAAATTCAACAAAATTATTTAAAAAATACCAACAGAAAAATCTCAGCAAATTTCTAGAATTGAAAAAAAGCATCTTAAAGTTTAATAAAAACACATCAATAACAGCAGAAAGGAGCAGAGAAGAGCAGAGAGGAACAGAAAGGAGCAGAGAGAAGAAGAGAAGAGCAGAGAGGAACAGAAAGGAGCAGAGAGAAGAAGAGAAGAGCAGAGAGGAACAGAAAGGACTCTCTTCGTCCTCCATGTTTTTCTCCATCAACACTCAGAAATCCTGATAATTTTCTCATCTTACCTTCAAGTTCAGCAGAAATGTCTGAGTGAGACAAATATTTCAGTCACGAGTTTAGACATGCAGAGACTGAAGAGCAGAGAGTCATAATATGAGTAACAGCAGGTCAGGAAGGTCACAGGAAGGTCATGAAGGCTCATGGAGGTCACAGTGAGCTGCACTGAGAAAATCATTTCAATGAGTTCAGACATCAGGATGAGGCTGAACCGCAGAGCTTCAGAGATAAACTGCTGCATCCTCGGTGCACAAAGCAGCGTTATCACAGATCCTTCCTCCCAGACTAGAATCATCACTGCTCCCAGCAAACTCAATGATTTAGTTTTTCTTCATTTCAGGTAACATTTCTGCTGAAAAATGTGATTTTTCTCTGTTTACAGTTTTTGTTGTCTTTATTTCATTAAGAAACATGCATGTTCTGTACATTTAGAAAAAAGAAAATCCCAATTCAGTTGGAGTTTCTTTTGGATTCAATCCTATTAATAACCTATTAATAACCTATTAATAACCTATTAATAACTGCACAGTGTCTTTAATTGGTCCTCATGCCTGTTGGCAGAGAGGCGGAGTCGATCTGGGATCTGATCAGTTTATTATCATGGTTCAATAATCATCTGGAGGAACCGGATGGAGCGGAGCTGAAACCGGGCCGCATGCCGACCCGAATCCTACATCAACACTCTGGTGTGATGAAGAAGAGACGTTAGATCACTGCAGCGTTCTGCCACACTAATCAGCGTGTTTGTCATAGTTTCAGTGTGTTTGTTGTTCCAGCTGTTTATATGCAGATATGGAGAAACTTTAGAGGCCTGGAGCAGTCAGCATCCATGATGTCATCCATGATGTCATCCATGATGTCATCCATCGCTGGGAAATGGAACAGTGTTTGTGTTTAACCCACTTTAATTAGGGAACTCTGGAGGAGCTGCAGAGTTTCACAGTTTGAGAAGAACAAGAAAAAAACTTTACAGAAACTTAAAACCCTGCAGGAAGCGAAACGCCGAGGAGGAAACATCAGATTCACATCTTCTGTCTTCTTCTGTCCGTCTACAATCTGCCTCCTTCAGTTCACAGGTTTAAGCAGGAAAACTTTACATTAAATAAATATTTGAGTTTTATTTTATTGTTTTGTTGTTTTATTGCATCAACATGAAACTTTTCTAATCTTGTTTACTTCACAAAAGCTGCAAATGAAAAGTGATGCATTCACAGCATGTAGAAACAAACATACTTACTCATTACTCCCCCTGGTGGTCTGGAGGTCTGCTGGTTTGTCCAGTCAGGTTTTAGTGTTCTGGACTTGCTGCTGTTGTTGTCATTTGCAGAATTTTCCCTTTTTTCATTTGTGTTTCAGTGTGTAGCAACTTTCATCCTGCATGTTTCACCTCCGTATTCGAGCCGCAGGACGACACCAGAACATCCAGCCAGCAGATTCATGGCCTAGTCAAATCCACTCCGAAGTACTGATGTTCATAGAAACTCTGCAGCGTTCGGTCTGAAGGACTGGAGAAGAACGGCTAAAACTTCAGAAGTTCATCTTTTTCAGATTTTTATTCTTAAAATGATGAAAATGAATCATTTTTATAAAACATCATAAAGAAATGAAATAATGTTTTTGTGGCTCCGCAGGTCAACTCAGAGGTTCTGGACTGGTTCTGAACCAGTTCTGGACTGGTTCTGAACCGGTTCTGTTCTTCACTGGTTCTGGGTTTCTGGCTCCAGGTCATGGAAACTTTCTATTCCTGCAGCTGAAGCTCTTTGGATCAGGAAGCAGGAAGCGGCGGCTCGGTTTCTTCTTCTGTTGTTTTATCCGTTCTGCGTTTCTCGTCTGCTGATTTTCCTGCTGCTCAGAGAGAATCTTCTGTTTCCACTGTGGATGGATGCAAATATTAGTTTTTATTTCCTCCTCCTGGTTCTCCTCTGAGTCCTCTGCTGCCAAACTTTGACTATTCCCCATGACTTCATCTCCGAACACAGACGGTCTGCAGATAAAATTACAACTTTTATTTACATGGCAAAAAAGTTTCTATTTTGACTCATCAGAAAGTTTTACTCTTGTTTTTTTTTCTGTTTAATTTCTCTGGTTTTTATGGGTCGGCTGGATTCTCATCGGTTCTGGAGGTCGGCGCCTCGTTGCCTCACATCCTGGTTTTCTGGTCACGATGTGTCACATCAGGTTCGCTCCCCTAAAGTCGCCGACCTCTGTGACCTCTGGGCTTTCCGTCCCGCAGGTCAGAGTTACAGGAAGCAGGAATGTGTGTGTTCAGGCCGAAAGGGGTGGGTGTGTGTGTGTGTGGCCGGGTCCGAGGTTCTGACGTCTCTCAGCTGGAGGATTTTACTCACAGCTCAGATTCGCTGGAAAAAGCAACACAAACTGCCGGGATGGCCGGCCCACCTCAGAACCAGAACCAGAACCAGAGGGGAGGAGACAGTCTGACGTCCAACACGTTTAACCGTTTAATGTCCAGCAGCTCAAACACACAGAGGAGAAAAACAAGGATTTAAACACAAAGACTCAATTAATTGATCACAGATGTAAAGTTTACGTTGATCTTTATTTAGATTTTTTTATTACAGATTAAGATTAAAGGAATAAGTTTACTTTTGTAAAATCCAAAGAATAATCTTTGTAGTTTCATTGATGCGTTACCATAGTTACACTGAAATAATGAATGCAGCCCCAACTTTAAAAAAATGCTAATTGGTTACAAGTGATTTAACGAAGTTTGTCCAACTTATTTTAATTATGTTGGTTCAACTTGATAACCTTCTGATCAGTTAAATAAATTTAAGTTGAATCAGCTGTTCTGTTTTTCCAGTGTGTAATCGGATGCTTTTTTAATCTGTGTTTGTTTATAAATACATCTAATCAAATAATAACCAATAATAACTTTTAAACTTGATCTTCTCCCAGATTAAACGGTTTGTGAAGCTGCAGCTCCAAACAGGAAGTGAGCTGAGGTCACTTCCTGCTTCAGGTTTTGGTTAATGAAGAAACGCAGTGACCTCATCCTGCAGTTCATGAGTTAGTCAGAAGCTGATTCCCTTCAGCTCAGATTTAGTTTCACTCTAATCGGGTCAGAACTTCAGAGCTTCAGGGAAAACAGGAATAAAGTCCAGTCAGTCGGTTCTGGAGCCAACAGAACCGTCTCCCTTCACATCACAGTAATTACATAAATGAGGCGGCGGCGTGGATGGATCTGATGAGCTGGAAACCAGCATGTGACCCGGCTGTGGGAGGGACCAGAACCGGGGCCGTTCTGCACGTAGGCCCGTTCACATGGCCGGACTCCAGCAGCGGCCCGTTTGATCAGCCTGACCCACATCACATGGCCGGACTGCCAGCTGGAGCCGGCAGAACCCGGACCGGGTCACATGACCTCAACATTTACATCAGGAAAACGTTTTTCTGCTCTGCAGGAAACAGATCGTCATGAAAAACTTTCCAGTCTGAAGTTGGAAACACAAGAACCCTGAAGTGACCTTCTGTCTGACCTCTGACCTCCCAGCTGCTCTCTGTTTAATGTCCTTTAATCATTTATTACATGATGAAAAGTTTTAATATGGTTTGAAATAAGTTACAAACCAACAGATCAAACTGCTGCTGCATGTCGTCACTGTGTGAGTTTGAATTTATATTTCAGCCTCACTGGGGATTTTAATCCTGTTTCATACTGATATTTATATTTATTCTGTAAATTTGACATTTGATTTTAATTTCTGTTATCCTTGAGCCAAACGAAACATGACTGTTACTGGAAGAGGAAAAGAAAAAGTCCAGCAGTTTAATCTGAGACTAAAAGTTAAGTTGAAAAATAAAACAAAATGTTTTGTGGATCTTTGGAAAATCAGATAAACTCTAAAAAGTGTTTCAGGATGTGCTGACGGTGTTTTAATTCCACCGATCTGATGAATGTTTGATGCCGTCTGTAAATCATTTCCTCCCTCTGAGCCGCCAGGCGGTGAGTCTAACGTTTGATCAGCGTTCGATTATCTGTTCTCTGATCGATCAGAACCTGGCTTTGGGTTCAGGCTGGTTGGAGTTCTGGTCTTTGTCTTTGTCCGGTTTCATTTTACTTTCTGCACACGTTCATCCTCTGGGAGGGTCTGCAGGTGTTTCTCAGGTAGTTTAATGTTTCAGCTGTAATAATTAGAACAATGTGCTCAGTCATCATGTTGATCTACAGCAGAATCTCTTCATGGTGAAGAAACGCTGCTGTGGATGTCAGAACAAGCCGAGCGGAGCCTGTTGGATCAGGCCTGGACGTGACTAACAGGCCGGACATAAAAAATAATCATCCGTCTTTACTGGAATGCTGAAATTAATGAGAAAAGTCTCCAAACCCCAGATGAACCAATCAGAAGCTCAGCATTCCTTCAGCCTTCCTGGTGGTTTTCAGCTTCGCTCTCTCTTCCTGTTTCAGCCTGATGAAGTCACTGTTAGCAGCCTTTTCAGTTTCCTCTGACTCTGCTGTGTTCATGTCTGTTTCCAGCTGCAGCTGGCTGTGTGTCTGTCAGCTAATGTCCTGCTGACCACTCAGGACGTCCAGAACCAGAACCAGAACCAGCTGATGACGTCACAGAGCGATTTAACACAAAACTGATCAAAGTATTGAAAACATTTGAATAGAAATTAGACAAATAAACTTTTTTCCGTTGGTTCTCATAGAGGTTAATGCTCCCGGCTGGCAGCAGGGCGACCCGGGTTCGATTCCCGGCTCTGACCACATTTTGTTGCTTCTACTTGTGACAGTGCAATGACAATAAAGCTGAATTATATTATATTATTATTATATTTAATGCTCTAGATGTGGAAATATGACAACAAAGAAAAACTTCCTGGTTTAGTTTTAGTTTATTTACTTGCTGATGTTTCAGTTTGTTTTTTGTAAACTCTGGTTTTCAGCCTTTTGAGTCCAGTTTGGGTCAGTTTCATCTTTGTGATTTCATCTGCATTCTGGATGGTTGAACATCTGCTCTGACTGCAGCTGGGAGGGCCTGGTGTGTGAGGACTGGGCCTCTCACACACACACACACACACACACACATCACATCAGCGAGATAACTCTGATTTTAAGAAGGCCTCTAGTGGGTTTTAAATAATTGCTAAATAAAATTCCTCATTATTTGGTGATGCTAGTTGTTGTTAGCACTTGCTGTGCTAACAACTTGCTGGATGAGAAAAAAGATTGTTTTCTCATCCAGATCCAGGCACCAGCTGTTCAATGCATAAATTAATTGATTACTTGATTAAATAAATAAAATTAAAAATTAAGAAATTTTAATAAAACATAAAAACAAAACAAAAAACCTTTGGGGTTTCTACAGTTATGAGAGCTGAAGATGGTCTGATGACCAAACTTTGTTCAATAGTTTAGGTTTTTCCAGGTCGTCTTGTCCGGATTTATTTCCTTTTGGGTGGATAAACCAGAGTGATTCTGTGGTTCTGTGGTTCTGATGTCCAGCGGTTCTGGATCAGATTCTTCCAGCGTTCCTTCATGGCTCTAAAATGTTTCTCTCTCCTCTTACATTGTTTCCATCTTTGGAAAATTTGCCACCTTCAAATATTTTGACCTGTTATAGTAGGAATCTCACAGCCAGGTGAGATAAAACTGAAAGTCAGAGTGACTGAAAGCTGGTTCTGGATCGGTTGGTTCTGGATCGGCTGATTCTGGATCGGTTGGTTCTGGATCGGTTGGTTCTGGATCGGCTGATTCTGGATCGGTTGGTTCTGGATCGGCTGATTCTGGATCGGTTGGTTCTGGATCGGTTGGTTCTGGATCGGCTGGTTCTGGATCGGTTGGTTCTGGATCGGCTGATTCTGGATCGGTTGGTTCTGGATCGGTTGGTTCTGGATCGGCTGGTTCTGGATCGGTTGGTTCTGGATCGGCTGGTTCTGGATCGGTTGGTTCTGGATCGGCCCGTCCTGACCTGCTGCTGTCTGTGAAGAACTCCTCTCCATTTTTAGATGTTTCCATGTTTCACTGTGTGGGACGTCGGTCACATTCTGTCCGGTTTGTTTCCTTCAGTCCTGAATAGTTCAGATGTTTCTGATTGTTTCTGTTTCCACTCAGAGCGAAAGACAAAAGAATCAGAATGACTTTTGGTATTTAAAGCATGCAGAAGTTTCACATCAGCTCTACATGTCATAACTGAAACTGAGGAAAGGTGGAGGTGTTTGAAAAATCCAGAGAATTTCAGCAGTAAGTGATGAAATCTCTCAGCTTCTTTTCCCAGCAGAAACTCTTTCAAGCTGAAAATTCAGGGAGATGAATAATCATTTGTGTCTTCATGAACAGACTTGTTAGAAAACTTCCCATTAACCTGCAGGCAGGTTTCATTCATTTAAGTTCTTCTAAAGAAAACTTCTGGTCTCTGCTGTGGAACCCGGCTGGCCCAGTCCAACATGGCCGGGTTCTGCCGGGTCCAGATGTTCATTTTCGTCTCTAACAGACGGTCAGATGAGCGTCTTTAGGCCCAAACACTGATCTGATGTTTTCACCTGATTGTTACCTGACAGGATCTGAAAAAACTGTTTGAAAATAATTTATTTGCAAATTTCTTTATAGAAAAGAAAAATTATATATTAGAATCAGAAATCTTCTGTGGTTTGAAAAAGTCTGAGTTTTTATTTTTAAGCTCAGTGGTTTTTATTCCTTCATCTGTTTTTCATTTTAACCAACAGATGAAATGAATCCAAAGTGTAATAATTATTCAGGATGCATCATGAACTGAACTGGATTCACTTCAATCATCTTTATCTTCTGTCTAATTCAGACGAAGCTCCAAATAAATGCCAGTACTTTATGTTTCCAGTAAGGAGTCCTGGTTCTGGTGGATCCACTAAAACTAAAAACAACTGAAAGGGAAAAACACAGAGAACAAAACAAACGGCTCTTTATTATCATCCATTAAAACAATCAAACTGAAGGAAGAAGTCTTAGAGATTTTATCAGAAACTTTCCGCTGCTGAACGAGACGAGCTGGTGAGAACCGGCTGACAGAACCGGCTGACAGAACTGGGTCACCTCCTGGGTTTCCTCCCAGATCTTAGAGGAAATGTCATCAAACAAAGAACCTGCTGTTGGTTCAGGCAGGTGGAGTCCTGCAGACAGACAGACGAGTTCAGCAGTTATTGGAAATCAGGCTAAAAAAAGACTTGAGGCAGAGATTAGGATCAGAACCGCTGATGGAACCGAGATAAACAGAACCTGTAGAGCTATTAATGCTACTATACAGAACTCCTTATCTTCAGCAAAGAGCTGATATGAACAGATTAACGGCTTGTTTACAACAGAAAGATAAACCGATAATCTGCAAACCGGTTCTGTGAGGTCCAAACGGACTCAGGTCTGCAGTTCGAATCTATTCTGACCTTTTAAAGAAGCATAAACAAGTTGCAGCTTAAATTTTACAGTAAACTGGATTTTTAATCCTGAAAACACAGTTTGCATCAGTTAGATGATTTAAAAATTTTCAACAAATTCAATGTTTCAAAGCGTAACGGACAGGATAGCGCTCCAAAAACAGGAAGTGGTCTACAGTGCAAGGCATTCTGGGTAAAGACAACCAAAACAAACGCAGTAGCCTAAAACTTTCAGGAGAAACGTCTCGTGGTCTTTAGTCCTCCAAACGCTACGATCTGACGCCTCCATTTCCATGAAGAAGGAAGTTGATCTCAGTGTCTCCAGAGGTTTTTGTGTTGTTTCCTTCAGTGGTTCTTGGTGCAGCGCCCCCACAGGCCGGGAGGGGAACAGGTTGCTCAGAGAGTTTGGCTGATTTGAGTCATTGCAGTGAGAAAGAGCCACAGCAGCTGGAGATGGAGCAAATTTTGATTATTGGTTTCTAATCAAAGCGAGTCTACCAGACGATCAGGTGTGAAAACGTCTTTAAACCTCAAACCTTAAACCATATCCGTAAAATGACAGTTATTTTATTTATACTCACTATCACTGGCCTGAATGCAGCAGAAACTGTGACTTAAGGTCATGAAGGTCATGAAGGTCAACTGTCTGTAACCATCATAAAAACTGGGACCTTGTTGCTGCAGCTCTCTGAAATCAGAAGGAGAATCAAAGTGGAAGGTTGTCCTGACGACACCTGGCTGCTGTTTACATCCCATAAATACTCACACTGACTCTGGGTCTGTTTACTGTAAAATAACTGGATTATTGTGACTCTGACCGGCTGACAGGCTCCAGCCTGAAGGGACGTCCTTTCACCAACACCCAGAACCAGAACCAGGTTCTTTCATATTTCGCCAAGTTTCTTCTCTATTGTTCCAGAAATTGCTCCATAATAGCAGATTATTTCGTTTTGGCCTCCTGCACATTCCTGCGTACGCAGAACCAGGAACGGCTCCCAGCTGACCTGGCATCCCGTCAATGGATCCGCTCAGGCGGGACGATGTCCCGACTTCACACAGTTACCAGTCCTCAGCAGCAGAACTTGGCTCCCAACAGAACCTCATTAAACGCCTTACAGTCAAGATGTGTTTGGCTCTGTTTCTATGGTAACCAGCTAAACGGTCCAAAGGTGTTGTGGTACAGACGGTTTTACTAGGAATGTTTTACTGGAACCACGTGACGCTGATCTGATCCTTCGGTCCAAATTGTCCTAAAACTGAACATTCTGGCCTTTACCTGGGACCTTTTGTCCACTAGGGGGCAGAACATTCTCCAGAGCAAACTGGAACACAAATATTCACCATCATCATCTGATCCAGACCAACATCATGATCAGTTTCAGTTCAGAAGAACTGATGAAAGAAACTCCAACATTCAGTCTGACTGAAAACGGCTTCAGATGCTGTTTGTTCCTCACACAGGAAATGATGCAAAACAGGAACAGGAAGTGAAAACCTGGAGGTTTGACCAACCTGAGAGAGACAATAGGGAAAGCTGTGAAGTTCATGGGACGTTACTGGACCTGAGGAGAGGAGAGGCCTGCAGGTTGGGACTAAACACACTTTACTCACCAACACACACTTTACTCACCAACACACACTTTACTCACCAACACACACTTTACTCCTAATTCCTGAGTCAGTCTGAGGATTCCTGTGAAATTATTCAGTATGAAGAGGAACATTCATCAGAAATCCACCAATACAGAATTTTTTTTTTTGTGCTTTTAATTAAAAGCAAACATATTATTTTTTTATCTTTTCATTTTTTACAAAATTCTCAAACTTGCATGAGAATAAAATAAATTTCAGACGTTTTTACTCAGTTATTGGTCTGTATTTTAGCTCAGGATTACAGATTATGTCAGAAAAATGTAATTATGATCCAGTTTTGTTTTTTGATCATTTATTTTTCTTTTTGCTGGATGCATTGTTATTCTTAGATCATCTTTAGAATCCATGTTTACCTGCAGAAATGAAACCTTCTGCTTCATGTTTTCCACATTTTGCTGGATGTGTCCGTCCGTCCGTCCGTCTGTTCGTCCTGCAACACAAACAGAAACATTTCCTCTCTGAGTTCACAACATCCTCCGGTTTCATAATGACTGCTGGCTCACAAAACCACAACTTGGAAAATTTCATTAACTTCCTCCAGCAACATCCTTCATGAGGCAAGAAAATGTATTTATAGAAAATGTTCATGACAATTTCACAGTAAATGATTTTATTTGTTTGTTTTGAACCAAAATGTGTTTTTTCTTCATGTTTCATTATTTTTTCATCTCTTAGAAAGTTTCAGTTGACTTCTCTTCATAAAGTTTAAAAATAAAAATAAACTTTAAACTTTACAGCTCTTTCTGTTTATTCTGAACCTAAAGTTTATTCTGTCTTATATTTCATTTTATTAAGATATTTTATGTGTAAAGAGAAAAATCAGTCAGGCTCAGTTTATACGTTGTGCTAATAAATAAACTGAAAATGAGTCATTTTGCTTTTGTGTTGATGCTTCAGCATTAATATATTATTTATTTTTCCTTCTGTTTCTGTGAACAGAAATGATGTTTTTCTCCTTCTTTAACCCTCAGACCATCTGAACTTGACATTTCGACATTTTGACACTTTGACGTTGATTTGAAGGAAGTTTCCAGTTTTGAACATGTGACCATCATAAACTGCACAGTCTGCTGTTTACAGTAAGCTCAATATCTGGATGACGACACTTTTATTAAATCTGGTGAAAATCTTGTGAAGGTAAAACATGTTTGATCAAAATACAGGGAAAAAATGAATTCTGTATACAGATATAGACTATAGACTAGACTAACATCTGTCCTGTTGATTCTAACAGATGTTAGAATATTTAGAGTAAATTAAATGGTTTACATTTGAATACAGTTTCATGCCAGTCTAAACTTCCTTATGTGGATTTCTAGCATTGCAGTGAGATAATGTGACCCACCCAGAGATGACTCAGCTGATGCTCTGGTTGGATTCAAGCTGTGAAATATGTTAATTTTTCGGTGTTTTCTCATTTGAGCAACAGGCTGCCATCAGGGAGGAGCCTAAAACACACAAGCATTTATAAAAGAGAACCTGGAGGTTTTCAGACAGATCCATCTGACTCCGAGCGCAGACAGAACCAGAAACACAGAACCAGAGAACAGAGAGAATGTACTCCCGGTCCGACAGCCTGACTCTGACCGTCCAGGAAAGCTTCGCCTTCAGCTCCGGCATGGCGACCCGCAGCACCCAGCCGGAGGTCTTCACCTTCGAGCGGATCCCGCCTCAGGCCACCGCCGTGCGCTCCTACGTGCCAATCCGGCCCAAGAAGCGCTGCATCCGGGTCATGTACCCCGCCAAGGTCCGCATGCACCTCCCGCCGCCGGAGCGCAGCCAGGCCAAGCGCTGGCTGGTCATCCTGTGCCTGGTGGTGCTGTGGCAGATCTACACCGAGGAGCCGTGCGTCGACGTGCCGCGGAGCACAGACGGCTCCATCAGCGACTACCAGGGCTTCGGCTTCCAGTCAGCCGAGCAGCAGGCCCGGCAGATGACGGAGCGGAGCGGAGCGCCGATCCGCTGCGAGGAGGCCGCCCAGCAGAGCGACTCCTCCGGCTTCGAGCAGAGCGCAGGGAAGAGCATGGTGGCCCTGCTGGTCTACCACAGACTGGGCAACGACAACTGAGTCCCCCGGACCGGTTCCGCTACTCCGGCCGAATCTGGCTGATGGGATGAAAAACTGAGCCGAACTGGAGGAGAACCTGAGATCCTCCGGAGAGAAGCGGAGAGAAGCGGAGCGTCATGCGCCCTGCGCGGCGCGGCGCGGTGCGGCGCGGCGGCCGGGGAGAAGCTCCGCGCTCCGGCTTCACCCAGCCTGCAGACTCCCGCACTGCAGGGAGGATGAAGCGTCTGGACAGAGACAGAATCTGGGAGAATGAAAGAACTGTGAACACTAAGAAGAAAACAGAAACTTGAACTCCAGAAAACTTGAACTGAATCAGTGACTCCTGCACTGAGCCACCAATCAAACACGACATGCCTGAACCTGACATTCATATTGATGTTAATATTGATTTTGTATAGATGTCTTATTTGGTTATTTATTTTATTTGCTATTTATTATTTTGTAATAAAAATCTTGAAATGAACTTCCTGTTTTCTGCCTCTTTACTAAAGTTTTTTGGGTTTTTTCATCTTTAAAATCTAGAATCAAATAAAACATCAACAGATGTGCATCTATAAGATTATATTTAAAGGAACAGTGCACAATAATGACCACTGTTGCAGATTTAGTTACTTTGTTTGCAGTTCCTGAAACATTGATGGTATAAAAACTTTAAAAGATTTAAATAAAAGTTACATTACAAACAAGTAAATATTGAATCAAAATCTGAAGCTTAAAAATAAAGAATGTAAAATCTAAATCTTATAAAAAGATTTTTTCTGGTGTAGAGCAAAAATAAGACTTTTATCTGAAATCTGAGACAGCATGAGCAGTTTATATATAATGTTATTATAAAACATGGTTGATTTCAAAGGGATTCCTCCATGAAGCAGTGAAGAGGATTATTAATATTTCTAAAACAAAGCCAGCTCTGTGTGGCTCAGAGGGAAGTTCAGCTCTGTTCCTACGGGAGCCTGGAAGCTTCAAGCTGCTGCTCTGCATGATTTTCCAACACATTAAATTCCTGCAGAACTTTCCTTTTTCTGGTTTATTCGGCCTGGAGCTCAGGAATCTGCTGAGTCAGAAGCTGCAGCTCCAGGTTGCATCACAACATCCCAACGTGAGTCGCCTGAAAAACCCGCAGACCAGAATATTATTCTAGTGATGCTATAGAGCAACTCATATCTGTGGATTATTAATCACTGCAGAGCATTACCTCATGGAGCTGCTGCTGCTGGGGATCCTGCTGATGTTGGTGTTGATGTTCAGGTTGCCATGGGAACGTCATTGGGTTCCAATCACGTACACCTGCACAGGTGAGACGCCAGGTATGAAGAGTGGAGGGCAGAGAGAGGAGCTGGTCTAACACACACAGACCCCAGAGTGTGTGTCACATCTGGATCTGCTGCTGGGTTTGGGGTTCTGGTTCTGGTTCTGGTTCTGGTTATGAACCAGTTTGGATCCAGGCTCAGCTGATCGATTTCTGACTCTAGATTACAGAGGAGATGATGATGATCAGCTCAAGGCTCCCAGGCTGCAAAGCAGTCCCTAATCATCACCCCTCCACCACCGTGCTTCACAGTTTCTATCATGTGTTTGTTCTGATCATCTCCACTTTGGTCTCATCGTCACCCAGCCCTGACCAGTCCGCTTTAATCCAACTCCAGCTCGTTTTTAGGTGTGAATGTGAAATCAAACTCTGATGTGGAACAAAAACTGTCAAACCCTCAAACCTCAGTCTCTGTTTGGGTGAAGTGAACTCTGGTTCGGTTTGAATTCATATGTGAACGCCCAGCGGACCGGAAACCGCTCCAAAAACAGGAAGTGGACTACAGCGCAGGGCATTCTGGGTAAATACAACTACAACAAACGTGCTAGCCTAGCGCTAGCAGGAGAAATGATTTGTGTTTTCTTTTCTTGCTAAAGACAAAAGGGAAATCCTCCAACCGCTAAATTCTCTTTTTGGTGAAGAAGAAAGTTGTGTTCAGTTTTCCTGTCATTTCCTTCAGGTGTTCTTGGTGCAGCGCCCCCACAGGCCAGGAGGGGAACAGGTTGGTTTGACTCAGAGCAGAGAAAGAACCACAGCAGCTGGAGGTGGAGCAGATGATGGAGTTCTGGTCTAATCAAAGTCCATCTACTGGGATATCAGGTCTAAAACAGCCTTAATGTGTTATTATCATTTTCTCCTTCAACCCTTCCAAACAGTTATTCTGGTTCAGTGTGACCTTTAACCTTCTAACTGAGGCCTGTAGCGTCTGAGGTGGAGCTCTTGAGTTTCTGCTGATTTCTGTGAACTCTGACCTCTGACCTGACAGCTGACTGGTCTACTGAGGAGATGGTGGTCAGGTGGAGGTTGGGCTGAATGTGTCTGAAGTTTCCCAACATGTTTTCCTGTTGATGCTGTCGCTCTCTGAACGCTGAAGTCGCTGCTTCTTGCTCCAACATGTCTGACTGATTTCTCTCTGTTTGCTGAAACTGTTTTATGTTTATCTGAGCTGCTTTTTCCATCTCTCTTTTTAAAATGATCCTCTTCTCTTCTGTCTCTGTTTATGCTCTTTGTTTCTGTCCTCTGCTGCCACCCGGCCCTCTGACTTCATGTCTGAGATTTCATGTTTAGATGTGACGTCTTGTGAGGCCGGGTCATTTGTTTTGATTCGGTCGCCGGCTGTAATCAAAGCGGGTCGATGCGTCACGCCTGCGTTTAAACGTCACCGCCGCCAAGATGATGATGATGATGGATCTTCATCCTAAACGATTCGAAGAGAAATGTCTGAAATCATTTAGGAATCATCTTTTCTTCCACCAAGATCCATTCTAGGAAACAGATTTTTAACAACCCAAGTTAATGTTTTTATTATTATCATAATTATTCATAAAGTTTCTCCAGGTTCAGTAAAGCTCTCAGTTCCTCCAGTTGTTTAATTCAGCTCAGTTTCTACTTCAGCAAATAAAAAAAGAGGAAATTATTAACTTCAGAGATAAAATAAGTTTCCTGATTTTCTGTTTCAACTGCTTTCCTGTAAACCAGCAGATTTCAACAAATCAGTCATCTGAAGTTAAATATTCTTAAGAGAGATTGTCTTGCATCATAAATCTGAGCAGATTCTGATTTTGATTCATAAATCTTAATGCTTATGATCTGAAATCATCTTTAAACTGTTTCTGTTGGATCCACAAAGAAACAAACCGTCCAGGAGAAAAGTTTCAGCCTGCAGGAGGAAACAGAGAGAGGAAGAGTGAAAGGGTTAAACCTGAAAGTAATCCAGGTGTGAATGAGAAGGAACAAAGAAACCCAGAGCAACGTTCAGGTGAGAGCAGCAGGAATGTGGCTGAACCAGCTGGATCTGGATGTCGATACAGGAAGTTCAAAATCATAAAACAATAAGTTGGTTATTTAAACTTTACATCAATCAAATAAATTGCATGAATTGTTTTTCTGAACCAGGAAACTGAGAGAGAATTTATCCAGGAAGTGAAGAAGCATCTGGAGATGAATCAGTTTAAACTTTCACTTTTATTCTTATTCAGTCGGTGTGTGGGTCAGTCGGTTGGTCGGTCAGTCGGTCCATTCGGACCATTCGGACCCGGTTCCTGCATGTTTTACACGAGTCTCTGCTCCAGATTCAAACGGTTTCCACTGTTTCCTCAGCAGGTCAAAGTTCTGCTGAGGTTTTGCTAACGAGTCGTCAGCTGACCCAGTTGTGTTGAACCAGAACCGAAGCATGCAGGATCCGGGTCCTGCAGGACTGACTGGACACTGCAGCTTTAAGGGAACTGATTTCTCTGGAAACAATGAACACGTTTCTGAGTTCTGATGTTTATGGGACTCAGTTTAACGCATCGGCTCCAAACCTCCCACCGGAGCTCAAGCCGTCCGGACCGGAGGCGGAGCCTCAGCGGCTCAGAGATGCTGATGTCATCACAGCAGCATCAGAAGGTCAGGCAGAGAAAGGCATCATGGGGGAGGGTGGGTTCTGTCAGGGTCAGGTTCTGTTTGGGTCTGTTGATCCTGGTCTGATCAGCAGCTGTTTATCTAAAGATCAACTTCCTGCTGTTTACACAGAAACAGGACGGAGGTGAAAGCTCAACCTGAGCAGAAGCAGAAGCTGGTAAAAACTTCTCTGTGTTTTTACTGTAAATCTGGATCAGGAAGTTTTCAGTTTTAATCGTTTCATCTGGACGTCGATGCAGGAAGTTAATATTTCACACCAACTTGTTAAAACAAACATTAATGGGTCGATGTTTGTTTTCACATTAATGTTGAATTTCTACATTGATGTAGATTTTATCTTTATTTACTGTCTGTTCAGCTCTATGCAGCAACATTAATCTGACCTTTGACCTTTTTCAGGAAGACAAGACCTTCTTTTGCAGCTTGATTTTATGAAAATGTGCACTTTCTTATCCGAACATCTGCTGATGTAACGTCTCGGCCGCCTCAGAGGTCACACAGATTTTCCTGGAAGTTTCTCTGCAGAGTCGACAGGAATCCACATCCAGGAACTCCTCAGAGATTAAAACATCTAAACTCCTCAGAGATTAAAACATCTAAACTCCCAGAGATTAAAACATCTAAACTCCCAGAGATTAAAACATCTAAACTCCTCAGAGATTAAAACATCTAAACTCCCAGANCAGAGATTAAAACATCTAAACTCCTCAGAGATTAAAACATCTAAACTCCTCAGAGATTAAAACATCTAAACTCCTCAGAGATTAAAATATTTAAACTATGAAAACGTTTCAGTGAAATTCCTCCAGCAGACGGACGAGGAGCGGCTGGCGGGCCCGGTTCTGCAGGAACTTAATGGTCTCATTAATTCAGCTACAGAACAGAAACTGTTTTAGCTAACCGCTAAACGTGAAGGTCCACGTGAGGCGGGTTCTGTTAGGAGTCCTGTTTTGAGCTGCGGTGGGAGTGAAGCGGATCGAAGCTCCTCCTCCTTCCAGAACCAAACCCTGTGGATCCGTGTTCCAGCGGATCCGTGTTCCAGCGGCGTGCAGGAACATGTCGGCGAGGCGTTAGCGCTGCCGATTCATCCAGTCACTCTGAGATGGAAAAGTACCTGGTTCAGTTCAGGTAAACACATAAAAACCAAACCGGATCCAGAACCACACTGGGTCTGTTCTGTTCTCAGTAACTCGGTCAGAACCAGAACCAACCTGTGAGGTTCAGAGAAACTCAAACAAACCCAGTCAACCTCTTTGAGGTTCTAGTTAGAAATGATTCTGTCATTTGGTTCTGATCCAATCTTCAGTTTCAATTCTGGAATCCTACAAGTCAGAGAAATCCAGAAACATTTTCACCAGTGTGAAGAATAGAATAGAATAAAATAGAAATGTCCTTTTCTGTCCCAAAGTGGGGACATTTAGGCCTGACAGCAGTAACATGACATAAAGGCATTTAGGTTTACACAAAAATAAAAGTATCAAAAATATATTTAAAAGAATGAGAAATAAACAATTGTAATATAAAGTACTTTAAAATATTATACTCCGATTCAAGAGACTGTGGAACTGAGTTGGATAATTTGTTTAAAACTGTCCAAGTGTTTTTATCCATTCAAAAACAGACAATTTAACATGTATAAAATTAAAATTGTGCAAACAGCAGAAAATGTTATTTAAAATGAGTGAAGCTGTATAATGGCTGCTGGCAGGAAGGATCAGTGATGAAGCTCCATGATGCACTGAGGATGCAGCAGTTTCTGACTGAGCTCTGCAGCAGCATCACAGTGACCAAACAGCTTCAGAAACCGTCCACTCTGAGGACTGAGTCGCTGTGACAGACTCACCTCTGGCCAATAAAGACGGCAGCGTGTTGCTAACTTTAGCTGCTGGTTCTTCCAGGAAGCTGCAGGTAAAAACTCTTCCAAGGTTCTCATGATGTCAGTATGTGGCTTCATTCATGACTTCAGCCGAGTCGCCTGCCCTAAACCAGGCAGAGCAGCTCTGAGGTCCAGAAGCATTTAGTGAAGGGAATCGAACCGTCCAACATGTTCATACTGTACATCCTCTGAGTGACCGAGGCTCTGTGTTGAACAGAGAAATAATCCTCTAGGAATCTGATCCTCAGCAGAGAGAAACAGTTTTATGATCTGATCTCAAACAAACCAGGAAGATTTTCCTCCAGACTACCTGATGACCTCCAGCTGACCAGCGGCTGAACCAGTAGAACCAGTAGAGCCTGCGGTCAGTTCCCAGTTTTCAGTCCTTTAATGGAGCTGCTCATGAAAGTTTGTCAGAAACATCAGATTTGATTTGATTTATCCAACAGACTCACAGTTCAGATAGACGTGGAAAAACCTCAACAGGAAACACACCAACCAGTACACACCAGTGTTTCTAACTGGTGTTTCACTGACAGAGGGATGAGACAACTTTACATGTCATGAAACGTCCTGGTGTTGCAGAACTTCAGCAGGTTCATCAGGGACTCTGAGAATCAACCTGAAATAAAACTGCATTCAAATAAACTGATATTTACATCATCTGAGTACCTGATGCTTTTTACTACCACAGTGCTGGTGAACACCTACAGTCATAAACTGACTCAGAGTTTTAGTTTTTTTAACCCAACAGACAAAAGTCTGGAAACTAAACCAAGATGATAAACCTGTGAAATATGTCTAATTATGATATTTAGCCTTGATGCTCCAGATTAAAGCTCTGTTATTTTTCATTGATGGACAACAGATCCATAAAGGAGAAGAGCTTCAGCTCACAGTCATGTTGAGGTTGATGGTTCCTGGTCATCAGAAACTGCTTCGTAACGGATTGCATTAACTGATGATGTCATCCTGTATTACCACAGCTCTGTGTGTCAGTGGCAGGAAACACCTGGGCTGTTGTTTCCGTTAAACTTACTAACATCGAGAGGAACCAGCAGAACCACAGCAGATAACCAGATCTTCATCTCAACATGAATCATTTTACTGTCGAACCTCCAACCAAAAAGTTTTAGTCTGATTAAAAAAGACGTCACTTCTACAGAAAACCTTGAAGATTCCCTTAAAGAGCCGGAAAACATTTATCTGAACGTCACACCGCCTGGAACACATTTCAGTTTCACTGGGGCTAACGTGTTAGCCGCTAGCAGTTAGCCGCTAGCAGCAGTGACTGCTAACTGAAACAGATCTGTGAGTTTGGTAGAAACTCAGAGATCCTGTTGGACCAGCAGCAACATGCTATTGGACCAACGCTGACCAACACGTTGGCCCAACAGCTCATCAGACCTGCTGAAAGCTCAGACCGTTTTCATCAGGTCTGAGCTCTGAATCCAAACTCAACACCAACAGTTTGTTTCTGTTGAACATCAGTGAATATTTAAATTCACTCACTAAGTTTTTCTCTGACTTCATATCTGAGTTTCTAACCACACTGATAAGGAAACCCACTGTCTGCTGCTTCTCTCAGTTTGACTAATATTCCACTCACTTGATGCTTTACAGCTGATAATCGATGTGATTCTAGTAAATGTGTTAATTGGAGTCAATGTTTGAGACGTGATGTTTGCGCGGCGCAGCGGGACGTTTTCCGGCTCTCAGGTGTTTCCAGGTGAGTGTGGGCCGTCCTCCCTGCTGCTCCTCACAGGATCTGGATCAAACTGGATTTCCTGCTGACATCATGCAGACGAGCTCCAGGCGCTTCCTCTGGGACGGTTTCTGTTTTCAAGCCCAAGTTAGATCAACGACGATTCTAAGAAATTCTGAAACTAGAAAGTACCAGGAATCATTTAGAATAATAATAAAAAGCTGAATGAGGGAGTAAAACCTGAGCAGAGGAAGACGATGAAGCTGAAGTTTGAACCAGTTGGATCGTTTGGGTTTTATTCTGATTTAACTTCATAACAGACGTGATGGATTCAAGTTTCCATTTCTGATATTTTATTAAAAAAGAAGCACATCTTTGTCCCACAATATAAGAAACACTCACATGCTCCATGTCTAACATATCAAAATGTTGAGATTTATTAACGCAGATGTTGGTTTTAGGTTGAAACAAAGAGATAAAATGTAACTTGGAATGAAAAGTCTGAACCTGTTATTGTGTATTCAGGTTATTTTCATATATTTATTGTTTAAGAACAGTTTTATAAAAGTGATTAAATGCGTTTGGCCTGAATGGGTTTATGTTATAAATCAATGAGAGTGAAGTGGTTCACTTTCATCCTAAAACGCAGTTCAAACTTTTAAAAAGCAAAAATAATTACAGATTTGTTAGAAGTTCTTAATTCAGGGGAAATGTTGAGTTATTATTTATCAGTCTGCTGATTGAACATCCACCTTTACAGACCAATAATAAACGATCCATCATCATAAATCATCAGATTACATAAATAAATGAATAATAGAGAGCGTAGATCCAGACTGGTTCAGAGTTTTATCCGCCTGTGAGTAATAATGTTCAGGTTTGTGTCTGCAGCAGGATGAGCTCATATTTAATGTGACCTTTTAGGGATGCTCTCTGTTCCCTGGTTGTTTTATTGGACCTTCTGACTCGTCCTGGTGACACCTTCGGGTCAGAACCGACCTCCTCTCAGCGTCTCACGGGTTGGAAGCCTGGAAGGAGCCGCAGCTGAGCATCACTGGAAGAAAACTGGGAATGTTTGAGTGAGAATCTCCCGGCTCAGAGGGGATGAACTCATGGTCACCGTCCTCCCACACATCGCATGTGAGCAGTTTAAACATCCAGCCGCCTCTCCAAACGCTCTGCAGGACTTTCATCTGCAACACGCCTCCGGAAGCTGCAGCAGGAAGCTTTCATGGATCCTTGAATGACCTTGAAGAGTGAAGATCCGTTTTTTCTCTGAAGGAGACTCAGGTTAGCAGAGCCAGAATGAATCAGGTTGAGACGTGTTCAGGTAGAAACCCGGAGGTGAGGTCAGTTCCAGGAATCTGCTGACTCAACATCATCAGAAAGCTGCTTCCAGAGGGAGATTTAAATCCACTGGTTTTTATCAAATCATAAATAAAACAACAGTTTATTACGTTTTAGGATAACAGAGTAAATATCCCAAAAGTTTTTCTCCTTCAACTCAGTGAACTTCTTCTAGCCTCGGCACAGGATTCATAGTTTGTTCAAATTATTAGAGACAATTTGCCTATTCTGATATTTTTCTGTAGAGCATATCCACTGCTGAGGTTTGATTCTGCCTGTCAGGATATTAAATGTTTATGTTATGATGGTAGTAGAAATTGGACCAAAGGTTGAGAACAGGCAGAGAATGGATGATGAATATTTTAATGAAGAAAATAATAAAACAAGAACTTAGAAACATGAGGAGAACAAAGTGAGTGAGAGCAGGAACCAAACAGGAAGCAGTGAAGGCAACAGGAGGATCCAGCTGTGAGAGGAGAGCCGGAGGCAGACTGAGGGAGAGGCAGAGAAACTCAGAGAAATAAACTACATCATCTGACTAACCCAGAGCAGACTGATCTAACGCAAAACAGAAACGTTTTCGTGTCATTTTATTCAGGTGTTGTTGGTGCAGCGCCCCCACAGGCGAGGAGGGGAACTGGTTGCTCAAAGGGTTTGGTTGGTTCGACTCAGTGCAGTGACAGAGAGCCACAAGGTGAAATACGGATTAAAAAAATATCAAAACTATAAACCCAGACAAAATAAAACAACCCAGATCCTGACAGTTTAACTTGACAGCTGGAGCCTGTGGAGTTGGAGAGGGAACGTTTGGGAACGTTTTGGGAAAACGATTCTTTATTTTTAACTCTAAAATAATCTTTCTATCTGGTAAATAATGAACTTCAGTTCCTCTTACTCTGACAGGCATCGATTCTCTTAGATTGTTGCTGATATTTTTCCTTCTTGTGTGAAAATAAACCTGGAATCTCTACATCTACAAACTCCTATTTTTCCTTTTCAGGTTCTCACACTGATGATAAATAATCAGTTATAACAAAAATCTTTCCATGTTTTTTATCATCAAACAAAATAAGACAAGATATTAGTCAAGATTTGAACAACAGTTAATTGTGAATAAAGTCCTTAAAGATCCACTGGAGAAGGAAAAGGGTAAGAAAGTTTTTGTTGTTGCATAATCATTGACTCCGCCCCTTTTCCTCTGAGTCACTGCAGGCAGGAAGCATGAGAAACCATCCAGCTCTGACAGGGACGACTGGAGCTGAAACATGAGAGGGCCGGGGGGCCGGGGGGGCCGGGGGAACCGGGGGGACCGGGGGGGCCGGGGGACCGGGGGGACCGGGGAACCGGGGAACCGGGGGGACCGGGGGACCGGGGGGACCGGGGGACCGGGGGGGCCGGTGGACCGGGGGGACCGGGGGACCGGGGGGCCGGGGGACCGGGGGACCGGGGAACCGAAGCTTTCACTCACAGTGAATATAAATCACAGGGAGCTGAAAATCCATCACATTTCAACATAAACAGCTTAAAAGTTCCCAGTTCTTGGTGGAAAAGGAGAAACAGAGCGATCTGGTTTAACAGCATGGTGTCTCGTCTTAATGTGACCTCTGCTAAAAGAGGCAGAAATATAATCATGTTTCCAATAATTCATTAACTTCTGACTGCTTGGAAAATCCAGAGCATTACAGAAAAACTTCTCACTGATGAAGCTCATATCTGAACTCTTATCACATGTTTAAAAGCTTCTGAAGATTTATTGAGGGTCAAACGTGTGACCTTTCTCCCTGTAAACAAACTCCTTGGTGCAAAGTTCAGTTTTCGGCTAAAAACAGGGACGACTCTCATATTTATGCACTAATGTGTAAAACTTTCATGTTAGAACATTTTGGTTTCCTGAAAGTTTAATTCTGTTTCTATTTTTAAAGACTTGTCAGATAAAAATTCTTCTGATGTCTGGATGAGTTATTTTTAACATCTTTCATGTCATCCTTCAAACCTTCAGGATGATAAAAGTATCTGAGGTATTTGTGTTGGAGGGAGCGCCCAGAGTCCGGCCAGGTGGAGCCGTTCACTCATCCTGTTCTGTAAACCTCCCTTCAAATGTCAGCGCTTTCCCACGATGCAACACTGCAGCACACAAACCGCAGCCAATCAGGAGGGAGGACGCCTCCTGCATTCATTCACACGGAAACAAAACCAAACATACCTGCAGCATGAATGGAGGATGTAGTACATACCGTACAACAAAAGAGACGCTGATGTCATGCAGAGCAACAAGCAGAGGAGTGGATTCCCTTTACAACCCAAATCACACCTTCAACATAATTCATCTACGTTCATCAAGTCAACATGACTACCTGCATGAAGTCATTCTCTGAACAATTAAAATATTATTTCTACAAAATAATCTTTATTTTTTTGTGTCTTTCATATCATGTTCTTTAGTAGATTTACACCAAACACAAATTTATCATAATCTTTAACCTGAAGATGTGAAAACCAGGAATAAACTCTGATATCATCTGTTAAATATGTTTTACTTTTACTTTGTTATATTTTTTAATATTTAACAGTTACTTCTCCCATATAAAACTTCTAATTAGTATTTCTACTAAAATGTGTTGAATTCTGTTAAACATAATAAGGGCTTCAGATATTTAAAAAATAATAATAAAACAAACAGTTTATAAACAGAAAGATCTACATTTGAAAATCAAAATATTTGAATAATGATTCCTGTCAGTCAGATTATAAAGACTAAACAACCTGCTGGTCTGAACCCAGAGGGAAACCAGGAAACCATTTAGAAAACCTGAGCAGGAACTGAAATCATTTTGGTTCAGAGCTGAGCTGCTGGTTAGTCAGGTTTACTAAACCACAACCAGGTTATGGATTACTGTTAACTAGATTAGAGTGAAGTCAGGTAAATAAAGTTGACTAGTAAAACGGTCAGCCTGTAAAAGCTTCAATCAGATAGAAACAGCAGCGAACCGTTACAAACAGTCTGAGTCACTTCTAGAAACACACCCTGAACACAAAGAGTTACTTTAATCAGAGGAAACGTAAAACCTCCAGTGATGAAACGTAACGGAGATGAGTGACAAACTGCCCGTCTTTTATTTCCTTCCCTTTTATTACTTCAGTATCCGTTTACTCAACATCTTCATAAAATCCCCAAAGTTTTCCAATTTCACTTCACTCTGATGTTTAAGGAGAGTTTTAATCACTGATAGCTAATCTAAGAATAGATATCTGTTTCTATTTATTCCCCATTTCTTTTATTAACTGAAGATTTATTTCCTCATCTGACGTGTTTCTAACATAAAAACTGTTAATTTTACCAGCAGCTGTTGCTCATTGTTCTTCTCTATGAAGGAATGTTGCTTCAGAGGTTTTTCTATCAGTTTCCGTGTCAGAAAACATTTCATTTTGAAGCTGTGCTGATAAATTGGCTCCCGTCTCATTAAACTCGCCCTGAGCTCAGAGCAGCCCGCCGTAAACCTGCAGAGGAACGGCAGGAATGTTGGCACCATCTGAGAAACAGTTCAACAGAAACTCACACCTTCAGTTTTCACTCTGGGCTTTTAAAACTCAGGATGAAACATGAGCTGGAGGAGATTTCACCGCTGAGCCTGCAGAGACACAAACCAACTCTGTGGAAAATTACAGGCAACAAGTAACAGCAACAGACAGGGATCTTCAATCCAGAGTCCTATTGCAGTTACAGAGAGATTCCTGAAGTATTTAAAATGCTCTATTGTATATGGACTATGTTCATTACACAGACGGATAATAAACTTTCCTGTTAGAAGCTGAAGTTTCATCTTTTCTGTATCACAGAGTCACAGACTGAGAGGACAAAACAATCATCCTCAACCCTTTGATTTTATGTCTTTTTCTTATTTTCTACTTGCTGTAACACTGATTGCCTTTTGGAAACTGAAATAAATGTGAAAAGTTTCCTCCTTTATGCCACACGTTGCTGTTTGGAGGGGAAGTTAGGAAACAAGGTTTCCAACCGCTTGGAGAAGTTAGCTTTGTTTCAACCTGCGGTTCCTCAAGGTCATTTAAAGTGACAGTTCAATGAAAACTACGATAAACACAAGATAAAGGTCTGGAATACCAAAAGGTCAGAGGTCATGAGGTTGATTTGTGCAGGTATCCCATAAATAAATGGAGTTTTTATGTGAATCTCATCCTTCTTGTTCAGTTTGAAGTTTTTTTAGTGGGAATCAAACATGTGACAGGTTGGGTTGGTGTTTCCCCCTCAGGTGAATCTGTCTAAACTGAGAGTCACGTTTCTTAACGACGCCGTCCAACTGGACTTTCCTGCCTGCTGCAGGTTCAGAGGCAGAGAAAGAGAAAAAGTGTTGATGGAGGAAGGTTTGTTTAATCCTGGTTTATGTTCAGAGGTCAGTTTATCGGCTCTGCAGTGAATCATTGAGCTCAGAGTAAACACGTTTCCCTGCAGCTCTTCATCCTCTGACTCTGCTGCTGATTTTATCCCAGTTTACAGTCCGGACCCGTCACAGGGTTCGACCCGTTAAAGAGGCTTAATGGACTGGAATCTGTGGGAAACACAGTTTGAGTGGGAGGAGATGTAAACCGAACTTCCTGTTCATTAATCAGATCCGTCAGTTTTAACACGCGATCAGAAATAATGGCTTCAAATTATCTCTGGTTTTTGGTTACTAAAGTCTATAATTTTGTAAGTACAGCATTAAAATACCTGCATCAATAATTCAGATGAACTAGTGGATAATTTATTCTGATTTACCACAGAAAGGCCTCATGCAGTGATTCTACATGTTTTATTTTATCATCAATTATTCCACTAATATGTTCAACCTTTTATTATCTGCTTTCATCTCTAACTCAGTATTTAAGGTTTCTGTTAAATTATCTCTGTTTTGGTTTAAAGGTGATGTTATCTTTGCTGCTCTTTTTGGTTAGTTTTACTCAGTTTAGAGTAAAACATTTTGAACTTCCTTGTGTTATAAAAGCTGTTAAGTCAGACCTTTCTGTCTCTTTCATCCTCTTTTACAGCTTTACTTCCCTTTTCACCACACAGAAAAAACTATTAGGTTGAAGTTCAAAGTTTTCAACCCAACCAAAGAAATAAAAGAACCAGGTTGGACTCAGTTAAAATTAATAGAGTTAATTGCAGGGTCCTTCATAATTAATCACAATTTTAATCGAGGTGCCATTTTAGGCTTGACTAGCTCTGCTAATATACTAGCTCACTTTAATACAGCAGTAGTTTTCCAGCCTCCAATCAGACGGATTAGAAGCAGAACTGAACTCCCATTGGGTCGCTGGTGTTAGCGCATGATGTTAGCGCATGATGTTAGCGCATGATGTAAGCGCATGATGTTAGCGCTTGATGTTAGCGCATGATGTTAGCGCATGATGTAAGCGCATGATGTTAGCGCTTGATGTTAGCGCATGATGTTAGCGCATGATGTAAGCGCATGATGTTAGCGCTTGATGTTAGCGCATGATGTTAGCGCATGATGTTAGCGCATGATGTTAGCGCATGATGTAAGCGCTTGATGTTAGCGCATGATGTTAGCGCATGATGTAAGCGCTTGATGTTAGCGCATTATGTTGGCGCATGATGTAAGCGCACGATGTTAGCGCATGATGTAAGCGCATGATGTTAGCGCATGATGTTAGCGCTTGATGTTAGCGCATGATGTTAGCGCATGATGTAAGCGCTTGATGTTAGCGCATGATGTTAGCGCATGTAGCTTGAAACATGGCAATAAAAAGGTTCTGGTTCGGGACTTTTGTATGTAAAAAAACTAAATTCAGATAATTGCGCCAAAAAAATGTAATGCCTCAGAATCTATGAAATTATTATTTAAAATAATAGCATGAAAATCCCAAAGCTGTTAAAATGTACGTGCATACAACTGAACCTGGTGTTTGTGTTTTGGTTTCTAATTTTGATGGTGACCTTGTTGTGATTTTTAATTACATTTTTTAAATTCCTTTCTCTATTGGCAGTCTGGATCTACACTCACATCCTCACAGGTTTCTGAGAAAACCTGATGTTTTATTTCCAGCTGCCAGTCAGCAGAAAACAAACTCCTGATTTTCCTCCTTTCTTTTCTTTCTTCATTCCTTCTGCCGTCTGTCTGAGCCGCCGGCCAGCTGGACGGATTCCAGGTGAACTTTTCCTACTGCACCCGAATGCATCATCAGAAGTCCTCCTCCACCTTCCCCAGGCTGGGTGAAGATGACTGAAGGAGTTAACTTCACACCGAAGGTGAAGAAATCTGGGCTTTTTGCAGCTCAGATGGAGGCCAGGATTAAATTAACAAAAATTTCATCATAAAAAATCCTTTAGATATCCTGATCATTTTTTAGATTCCTTTCTGCCTCCTTTTAAAACGATAAAACATGAACTCAGAGAAAGTTTTTACTGATGCAACAGTGAAGGATAAACCCAGCATCTCTGATCTGGACCAGAGTTCAGATAAATCCTGATTCTGCTTCAGTTTCTCTCTGACTTTCAGCTCTAAATGTCTGCATAATGTCTCACGGCGTTCCCATCATGCACTTCTTCAGTCGACTCCTCAGCTCTGTTTGGACTCAGCTGGTGAAGGTTGGCCTCCTCTTCCTCGCTCCAGGAATCCGACCCGCTGCCAACAGAACAGTAAAGCAGCTGGGTTCTGTTTACGCTCCAAACAGAACCGTAGAAGGTCCAGAAGTCGCTGCCTCTGGTCGGTTACGTCACTACAGCTGCTGCTACCTTCATGTCTTCACTGGAGGCCGGTGGGTCGGTGGGACCCTCCAGGTTCTGGTCGGGTTCTGGTCAGGTTCTTACATCATGGTTCATCTGACCTGGTTATTGTTTTCATCAGTTCGTTTCGCCTCCTGGTTCATAGATTTATGTTTCTAGATGTTCTGCTCAGTGCTGCTGCTCTGATTTGTGCTTTTCTGTTTCAAACTGTTTTTTTATCATCATCTCTAATATTCAGAGATATTAGAGATATCTAATATCTCTAATATCATTCGGTCCAGTTACTAATGAACAGATTGTAAAAATCAGAAACTTAACTTTAAACATTTACAGTTAGTTAAACATTAACATTATAAAGTCTCTCTGCAGGTAAATTAGTTTTCTAATGATTTTCTGAAGCTGTTGGCGGTTCTGAGCGTTCAGACTGACCCGGGTCGGCGGGCCGGCGGGCCGGCGGGGGACGAACAGGACAATGAGGTGAGAGCAGAGCTGTTTCTGTTCAGACGTAATGGAAGAACTGAAGTCATGCAGCTGAATGGGCCGATTGGGCCAGCAGGTTCTGAAAGCTTCAGACTCCCTGGTCCAGTTCACAGCAGCAGCTCTGTCTCATTTCCAGCAGTAAACTGGACCTTGTGACCTTTTCCTCTCTAAAATATCATTTCTTGTGTTTCCAGTGTGAATCGTGTCTTTGTGAGTCAGACAGAAACAGGACATGAAGCGTGTCAGCCGTTTGGACCGGCGCCATCTGTTGGATAACAGCAGCGTTTTCAGCTCCTCTCATTCTTTATTCTGCTGAGTTTCCTCCATCATCCAAACATTTCCCTCCACAGAGCTGGAAGCTTCTTAAACTTCAACCTTCAGATTCAGATTCAACACGTTCAAACTCTTCAGAGGAGAAACTTTGTTCCTCTGCTGAGACGATAAACACACCAACAGACAGCTGAAGGTCTGAGAGCAGAACTCTGCTTGGCCTGGGAGGAGGATGCTGCTGCAGCAGAAAGATGCTGCAGCAGGAAGATGCTGCTGCAGCAGAAAGATGCTGCAGCAGGAAGATGCTGCTGCAGCAGGAAGATGCTGCTGCAGCATTAAAGCGCATTAAAAATTTCACAATACATTTTATATCTTAATTGTATATTTTAGACCCTAATTAAAGGCAGATGCCATTGATCTCTAATATGATGTTGGTGATAAATATTTAAATATTTTCCATGTCAGAGAAAGATTTGGGATTTAATGCGATGTTTTATTAATCTGTTTGAAACATTTTCAGTTTGTTGTCTGGATCAGATCAAAATGGTTTTGTTGTATTTTTGTTTCCTGTTTCCATCCCCTGATCCTGTTTGGGATTACCTCCCTCTGGAGGTCAAAGGTCATGTGACTTTATCTGCATCCTCTCACCTCACTGATGCAACCAGACTTTATTTTTTTGTGATTTTATTTTATCTCAGTCACATGAGTTCATGTTTTATCCCAGCAGATCTGGTTCAGTTTCTCTGACCTTCATGTTATGACCCGTTCTGGTCCAGGATCAGTATTTGTCCTCAGCTGAACTGGTCCAGCTCCCAGTTCAACCGTTTCATGTGCTCCAGTTGGCGGGTCACCTGGTCAAACCTCCAAGACCCGCCCCTTTCCCCCAGTCCACATGGTTCCTCTTTCTGGTCCAGTCCACAGTTTGAAACCGGGTCACAGTTTTATATGAACTTAATGTAGACAATAAAACAAAACAACCTCTGATTACTAACGGTCCGGTCATCGTCCAAAGCGCTCCATGTGCTGACCTGTGTGTTAGCTTACTGGTAGATTATGCCACATTCAATATGGCGGACGCTGTGACGTATCGCAGCAACGGGCCGACCCGCTCAATGAGGCGTCTAGTATTCATGTCTATGGTTGTGACAACATGAACATGTTGATGTCCTGCAGGCGCTGCCCACAGCTTCAGAGACAAACCACAAAGTCTCTGGACTCCTGCAGGTCCAGAAGGTTTAGAGGAGCTGTTGATGCTGTGTGTGTGTGTGTGTGGGGGGGGGGGGGGTGGGGGTCGGGGTGTGTGTGTGTGTGTGTGTGTGGTGCATTCCCTCTGACTTCAGTCTTTGTTTTAATGTCCACAGCAGCGGGACGTCCTGCGTCATCAGTCTGAGGACAAACCCGCTCACTGCTGATGGTCCTGCAGGGAGGAAGTGATGCGTGAAGAGACGGAAACCAGGCCGAGAGATGAAGAACGGAGGGCTTAAAAGTACTGCAACACTGCCCCCTGGTGGAGGAGTGAGAGAAGACCTGAAAACCAAACGTGTTGTAGACTTAAGAGGAAAAGATGAAAATTAAACAGGAATAAAACTGGAAGGTGAAACTGACCTTCACCTTTAACTCAATAATAAAACCTTAAATTCCCACCGCGGCGTCTCTCCGTCTGCATGTTTCTCTGACCTGTGGGTTTATATGTAATTTACCACATATGAGATTTCTACACTTTACAGAAAATATTTATTGCTGTTTCCCATTGGTTTTGTTAATGAGTATTAAAATAAAAGATAATTTTGTGTGAAATATTCATGAAAACAAAGTTTCTTTAAACCACCAGTAAGAGGCTAAATTCAGCTCAGAAATATTTAAAAAGTTCAACATCATCTGCAGACATCAGTGTTGCTTCATCAAAACAAAGATTTTATATTAAATTCACCAAATCAAACATTATGGAAATAACTTGATGAATTTTAACACATAAAAATGAATCACTGCTGTTTGGCTCAAAGAAAGTTGCTGAATTATTATTAATATTTGTTTATTTGCTGAATTATGGCAAATAAAATGAAGAGTTAATTAAAGCTAATTGCTGCAGTAAAATGCTGCTTCATTGAGGAGGTCTGGTTCTATTCTGAATAAAACATCTTAAATATTTACATTAGACTTCTGAGGTTTTAAAGGTCAAAATTATTCTGTTTATAATATTTGAATTTATGTATCGGAAAAACTTCAGCCATTAATACAGTTTGTCTGTTTCCAAATGGATCCAATAAAACATGAACCTGCAGAACTTCTCCATCATTCCTGCAGCTTCTTTATCTCCTATTTTTATTTTCAACCTCAGTTTGAAAACAGCAGCGATGGATTAATACTGACATGAACACAACTTTTAATATAATGAAAGGATTTGTGTTCATTGAATCTGTTTATTATTTATGAAATACATTCTTTCATGTCCCGTTTTGTTTTATCAACTTATTACGCGGTGGTTTTATGTTAATGTGAATTTAGAGACATAACATTTAATTTTAAAAATCCCCCCAAAAATCTGAAAACTCACGACTCCCTGCAGTACCGCTGCGACACCACTAGGGGTCGCCACCCTCACGTTGAAGACCTCTGGCTTTATAACACAAGAAATCATCTGAAAATTGTATTTGATTTTTCATTACAGGAAAGAAAAGAAAATATATTTATGAGGGGAGCCAAAAAAAATTCACCATGTGGCTGAATCCCAGAACCAGAACCAGAACCGGGAGGAAGGGGAGGAAATGTCCCTCTCTCCCTCCGTAGTTCCCTTCTGAGGCTCTGCAGAACTTCTCAGATGTCAGAGAGTCAGAGGCTCATGTTGCCTTCCTCCTCCTCCTCCTCTTCCTCCTCCTCCGGTTCGGAAACGGGATGTGATGTAAAAACACAGAAACTTTTTTTTGTCTTCGGAGTTGATCGGATTTTTCTGGATCCGAACGGATTGTTCCGAAACAAGCCGAATCTGATCAAATCAGGAGTTTTTTCGGAAAGTCGCCGGGAGTTGAAGAGACGGATCGACTCCTCCACCATGACCCAGTGAGGGAACCCGAACCGAACCGAGCCGAACCAAACCGAACCGAGCCGGGGAGAAGCTGTGAAGCTGTTGCGTTGGACCCGGAGAGAAACAGCGGAAAACAGGTAAAAAGTTCCGAACCTCCCGAACCCGACCGGACCCAGAGGTTTCTGAGATTAGATGAGGCCTTCAGGAGACCATCGGAACTCTGAACTTTGTTCTGAACTGGACCCGCTGGGTTTCCAGGAATTATCCAGATCCGCTCCACGAACTGGGACTAATCCTTCCCAGCAGCAGAGCAGAGACTGGACCGGGTCTGCCGGACCGAAACCAGAACCTTTCAGAGGTTTTAATGGAAGTTAGAAACAAGCAGCAGCTGGATGGTTCTGTTGGACCTGCAGCTGATCCGAAACAGAACATCTGGATTATTCTGGATTATTAATCCGGTCCATTCATTCTGGACCAGATTCTGCAGAACTCCAGATGTTTAGATCGGTTCTGATGGTTCTGATCCGCTGCAGCTGGACCATCTGGAGGAACCAGACTGCATGCTGGGATGTTGTCATGACAACAGCGGTGCAGATCCTCCTGTTCCTGCTGGATGTTCTGTAGGAACCCGGTTCTGCTGTCCTGCTGGTTCTGTTTCCTGGTCGGGTCTGAGTTCTGACCCGGTTCTGGTTCTGGATCTTGGTTTAGTTCTTCACATGTCAAATATGTCATAAAAATGTGATTATTGTCCAAATATAAATTTTAGTTTCATAGAGAAAATAATCTCATCAGTAAAAGTTTTGGCAGCACAACATTCCCGTATCGGACCGGTCCACCCTGCAGCCGGTCCAGACTCCGGGTCAAAGGTCACCTGATCCTTCTGACAGGTCATGATGTCATCTGACAGACTTCCAGACCCGCAGCACCACAGACTCTCCACCGAGCTTCATCGTGTTGAGGTGAACTCCTCACGTTGGTCCTTCATGATGGTTTTATTCTCTGACCAGAGCTCCCAGTAGAAAACCAGCAGGAAACCGGTTTCCACTGGTATCACCCTAAACAACCAGTTGGCCTGCTGATGGAGTCCAGTGGTTGCTATGGAGATGTGGAGAACCGTCCGCCTCAGCCTTGTGAAGGCATGGAGTGGAACAGGAAGTGATGGAGTGAAACAGGAAGTGATGGAGTGCAACAGGAAGTGATGGAGTGGAACAGGAAGTGATGGAGTGCAACAGGAAGTGATGGAGTGAAACAAGAAGTGATGGAGTGGAACAGGAAGTGATGGAGTGGAACAGGAAGTGATGGAGTGAAACAGGAAGTGATGGAGTGGAACAGGAAGTGATGGAGTGGAACAGGAAGTGATGGAGTGAAACAGGAAGTGATGGAGTGGAACAGGAAGTGATGGAGTGAAACAGGAAGTGATGGAGTGGAACAGGAAGTGATGGAGTGAAACAGGAAGTGATGGAGTGGAACAGGAAGTGATGGAGTGGAACAGGAAGTGATGGAGTGAAACAGGAAGTGGAACAGGTTGACCAGAACGGCCTTCATGATTTAAACACAGAATTCACTTTCAGTTCGGAAAGAAAGAAATAAAGAAAAAGGGAAAAAAGTCAAAATACAAAAACAATTGGACAAGACATAAATGTATTAATAAATATATAAATTTATACATAAAAACATTTTTGTTAATTTTTTTATGTATATTTTAATGAATCAAAGTAACATCATTAGTACTAAGAATGATACAAAGAAATGCAAAAATGGATAAACTCAAAATAAAATAACTAATATTTGGACAAAAGATTTTTAGTGATATTATTTCTTTAATATGGAGGATATTTTCTTGTCCATCCCAACATTTAGTTTTCTCCTCCTGGTTTGTTGCTGCAGATGTTTGTGTTTTCGGAGCGTTCTGCTGACTCAGCAGCTCATGAAACAGATTTCATCATCAGGCTGTGAGGAAAATCTGTCTGCAGCCTCAGAGCGGCTCCACTGACAGCTTCCTGTTTGGTTCTGGTTCTGATGGAGACGGAGGCTCATCTGGACTCCTTCCTCCTCCTCATCATAACAAACCTTATTTAGCATCAGCTGTTTGAATCCCAGCAGTGAGTTCTCTGAGCTGGACGGCGGTTCTGATCCGGGTTCAGGTCGGGGCGTCTCTGTTTGGTCAGATTCTGGTGATTCAGAGAAAACCAGTGGAGCTGGAACACCTGCTAACTTCATCATGCTAGCTTAGCATTCTGATGTCATGTGGTCGTGGTCTGAGCTGACGCTGCGCTGCATGAGGAGGAACTGTCTGCTGGTGGACAGGAAGTGGCAGCATCACGCTGACTCCAGTGTTGTTCTGACCGGTTCTGGACAGCATGGTGAGGTCTGTCTGGACCGGTTCTGTGAGGGTTCAGGGGAAACTGGGAAACTCTTCCTCCACCAGTAACTCTGCTAAACGCTCTCAGCCTCACTCTGTCCCAGATGAGTGACCTCTTGACCTCCAGCTGACCTCCAACACCTGCTGCCTGTCTGCATGTTTCAGTCTGGAGTAAAATGAGGATAAAATCTCAGGTTGAGTAAAATCAGGCTGATGTGTTTCTGCAGCAGCAAGTCAAACATCAGGGAGTTTCTTCTTCCTCCTCATAACTCAAAGAAGTTCTGTTTCCACTGAAACAGAACCTTGGTTCTGATGGTTCTGATGGTTCTGATGGTTCTGACCCGCATGGTTTCCAACGTTTGGTTCCCTTAAAGCAGAATCTCTTTGCTAAAAGCAATTTTTTGTTTAGTACTTTATCTAACTTTGAAAACATTTATCTCACTTAACTTCCCTTAACTGAAACTTTTTTAATAAATCGCTGATTAACTTGGATGTTTTATGAACTTTTAGCAGGTTAAACTTTAACATCTTTTGGTTTTTGACGGTTAAGAATTCAGACATTTATGTTCATGCTCTTATTTTGAAGGGCCTTTTAATTGCAGTAATATTTTAGTTCATTTTGGTTGTCAGTTCAGAATTTCTGATTTTTGTGTTTTATATTATGGGACACAGAGTGGCATTTTTAGGCCTGTTGCCTAGCAACAAGAAGATCCTGAAGTTTACGTCTTATCCCTGTGGGTGTGTGTGTGTGTTCTCTCCAGAAACCATGACTGTTAGCTTCATTTGTCTCTGATTGGACTCGGTGAGTTCCTGCTGGTTGTTTGTCCTCAGAGACGTTATGAGCAACAAAAACTATAATTAATCATTAATAATTATCAGAAACATTTGATACATCCAGCCTGTTTCTAACTTTCCTCACCCTGAGCAGCTTCATGTTCACCTCAGCTGGACTCTGAGGTTCCATCAGAACCAGTTTCTGGTTCTGATGGGGTTCTCTGGGTCTCCACGCTCAGGTTCCCAGGTGGGTCTGATTCACCGAGGTGTCGGTTCAAATCCCTGCATGTTAAATCAGGCGCTGCACATTCTGCACATTCCTGCAGCTCTGCCTTTACACGGAGAGCGGCTCCGGGCCCGGACGGCCTCCTCTAAGGTTTCAGCTCTCTGCTGCCGGGCCGGCCGTCTCGGCTCGCTGCCCGAACCCAAACTGGAGCAGGAAGTGAAGATGAACTCAGGCTGCAGTCGACTCTGACTTACTGCTCAGTTTCAGTTCATGAACTGAAGGTTTTATACTCAACCTGACACCAGAATCACTGATTCTTCAGGTTGTACCTGAATGTAACACAGGTGGCGCTCTGCAGGGATCAGACTAAACTCTGGGTGATTCATATATCGTTATTTAATATGAATTTATATATTGTGTGCATTGATATCATGAACGAGGAGAATGTAGCCAAACCGTAACAATCTGAGGAAGATGAAGTTAGAACAGGATCTGCTGTTTGTCTTTAAATAAACCGTCCATCTAGTGATGGATATAAATTCAGTTTGACCTCACAGCAGGTTCACTTTAATATCAACATTCATTTATGATTAATAATTCCTAAACAATAAGTCTTCTGCTGCTGTTTTAAATATGAGTCCTGATTATTTCATTACTTACAGTGGAGGAAAAACACAACAGTCAATGTTTTCATCCTAAAACAATCAATAAGGCTTCAAACCAAGTGATTATGATTTTATAACATTGTTACAGAATAAAGTCTGTCTGTTGTAGAAACCTCAACCAGCAGACGATCCATCAGTGGTTTGTTGGTTTTTCAGCGTCTTTCTCCTCTCCGCTGTCGGTAAACGCTCCAGTGGATGAACGGCTCCCCGTCGCTCTCACAGCTTCAGACAAACAGATCCAGATGTTTTGATTCTGTCTGTTTTCCTCCTGGATCAGAACTTCTGATCCTCTCAGATTCTGTTTCTTCTTTCTCCTTGTGACAAACTGGTGAAGCTCCTCAGTCGTCATTCAGTTGTCAGGACATGATACTAAACATGCTTCAGTAGAAAGTAACTGGACGTCTCTTTAAGATGTTTTAGGGTGAAATGATATTTAATGCTGGAGCCATTAGTCATTTTTTAAACTTCCTAGTTTTTATTTTGTTGCTCTGCATCGTTCTTCCCTTTGAAAACACAAGAAAACCTGAAAACTGTTTTGCTTTGGTCATTTAACTCAAACATTCACTGTTTCTCTAATGTAAAATTAAACATTTTCCCATCTAAAAGCTAAAATTCATCAGATATCTGATTTTAATGTTAGTTGTGCTAAAGGAAGCATCAATAGTTTTAGTCAGCAGAGATATAAAGTTATAATCTTTGGTATATTTTGATCCTGACCCAAATGAAGACCAGAACCTCTGATTTGTGTTTGGTTTCCTGGGAAACGATTTAAAGCTGCGGTTGGTTAACAAAGTTTCTGCTGCACATGAATCTTCCTCCAACATGTCTGCCTCCTCGGCTGTTTATTAACATCTCCATAAAGATGAGAATCACTTTTATGGAGAAAACAAACTGAAGCAGAATGTTTTCACAGTGAGAACATCTGAACGTTTCTGCGTTTGCCTCAGAGGTTGATAAGAGAATCTGTTTGTGTTTTTAATAAGAAGTTTTCTTCCTGTTCTGGTCAGAACAGCTGGAGCTGCTTCTCGTCTGACAGCGTCCCACATTCAGCACATCTGGAACAAAATGTTTGCTGTTGCATAATCAGAGCAGCAGCACCGACCCACAAACACAAAGCATCAGCAGGACAGCATTCACTCTGAGACACTTTAACTCTCCTTTAAATAAAGTAACTAAAACATCTGGACAGCAGGAAGTTAAAGATGAGTTTATTTACCAAACATCCTCCTCAGTACCTGCCTGGTTTTAATGCCTGGTGAAACCGCTGACTGTTTACCTCCATCTGGTCATTTTCTTCTCTAACTGGTTGTTTGGTTCAGTCCAGCTGAACTAGAAATAAAAACATGTTTGATGCGTCTTAAAAAACTTCCCCAGAAATCCAGTAATCTGGATCAGTTCTGGTTTTCACAGCATCACATCCAGTCTGTTAATGGAAAGACACGACATTCCTGGGGGAGGGGAAAATGTTTCGCTTTACTTAACGATGTAGTGTCAAAAATCTGTTATTTATTTACGGCTCTAACCAGATGAACATGTTCATGGCAACTGAAACGGGACAGGAAGTGAAGCAACAGGAGAAACGTGGATCTGAAGTTTCCTCAGACGGTAAGACAGAGAGAGAATCATGTTGACCTTTTCACCTGATGCTGTTTGTTGTTTGTGGGACGCTTAGCTTAGCTTTCAATGGCTTCATACTTAATGTGCTGCTTATATCAAAAGAGATTTAATCATATCTGACTCAGTTCTGGTCTTCCTTATATCATTAAATCTCTAACTGCTCTAGAACTTCCTCCTGTGTGTTGACCTCCAGTAAAACCCTTTTTCTTTTCTTGGACACTTTGGTGGATTAGCTACAGGCTACAGCTAGCTAAACCCTCACAAGTCAAAATCAGACTGAAAAGTGAGACTTTCTTTCCTTCACCATAACTTGCTGATATTTTTGCAAAGACAGTTGCTAAGGGGAACGGAGTGAACATCAGAGTAAGAATGCTGGTCAGAATTGGAGCAGACGTCATACTGTCCATCTGAATTTTAGTTTTTGATGAAAGTAGTTGTTCTGTACTGTTATTGACTGGGTTCTTCTCAGAGCACTTTTAAATCATTTGTTGTTTGCTGGTTTGTTAGGTTTCCTCCAGTCTTTCTAATCTTTCTCTGTAAATAAGTCTGATGATGTTTCGTTCATCATAAAACAAACCATGTAGCGTTGTTTCAGCTGCTGTGTTCTCATCAAGAGCTAAAACCCAAAAGATACTTAAAAAAGTCTAAAAAGGATTAAATATTCCCTGCAGTTGGTATAAACGAGTTTTGATGCATATATTTATGATTTCACAGAGAAACAAAGACCAGAGATGAACCTGGATGGAGTCAGCCTCTCCTCCGACGCCCCAAAATAAAAACAAAATAACTTCAACTCATCTTAACCAGATCAATTTAAACTAACTTTGGATTTTTAATTATGAGAACAAAATCAGAATAAATGCTCTAATACACTTTGACCTTTAACCTTAGACTGTAGCTTCAGGATTATTGCAAAAAGCAAAAGGCTCCAGTCTGAGCGAACGGTTCTGGGCGTGTTGTGCTGCTGGACCGTCTGTGTTGGCCTTTTGTCCGGCCGTCAGACGGATTTAATGCAGGTTCTGCTGCTTTGCTCCCAGTGACCTCTGCCTCCGTCACCGGGATGAGCAGAGGTCCGTGTGAGGAGCAGAGCGGAGGAACGGATTCCTGTGTGTTTGTGTGAGCCGGAGACGGCCCGGGGAAAAGGAGCAGAGAGAGAAATCTGGGTTGCGTTGAATGTTTGGAATGTTGAGGCTTTTGGCTTCAGTTGGTTCTGACGAAGGAGGAGGAGGAGGAGGAGGAAGAGGAGGGGCGGGAGGAGGAGGAGGAAGAGGGAAACAGACAAAGGAGATAAGAAGAGTGAAGAAGGAAAAGAGAAAAAACTCTGGAAAGTGTTGAGAGGAGAGCAAACCGAGTTTCTCTTTGCCACAGCTAATTAACCAGAACCAGAGTTATTTTAGATGATTGCAGCTGATAAATCATCTGAAAGAAACGTTTTAAACCTTGAGACTTTAATCATCTTGTTAGAATGAATGTTATTATTGAACAGGTTCAGGTTCCTTCATTAGTTCATAGAAACTGATTGTTTCCAACTGAAATGTGCAGAAAAATCTTCAAACTGTTTATGAACACAAGTTTGATTTTTATTTTTATTGTTTTGTCGCAGAAGGAAAAGCAGGAAGTCAAACCGTTTAACTCTTGTTTTGGGTTGAATTGGGTTCTGGACCAACCGAAGCCGTTGGTTCTGGTTTGTCCCGGGTTTAGAAGCTACCGGAGCCTGAAAGGAACATTTACTCCAAGAACCTTTTCAGGTTTCATGTCTGGTTTTACTGAAGTATTTTATTTATCCCGGCGCCAAACATGATCCGATTTATTCAGGGATTAGAGATGAAATGTTTCGTCTCTAATGACGTCAAGCTGCTGATGAAGGAGCCAAACGGTCAGGAAATAATCGTTTCCTTTGTTTTAGTTTGTTTTCCTTGTTTTGTTGGGAGGATTCATCAAGATTAAAGTCTTATTGAGTTAAATGTCTACAGATTGAGTCAGGAATCAAAATATTCCTTAATTACTACAAAAATGAATTAAACTGTCACTTTTTAATCAGAAATGTCCAGAATTTCAGCCTAAATAAAAGAATCTGCTGCCTGGTTGTTGGTTTGGGGAAGATAACAGTTAAATCTTTGTGTTTTTAGGGTTCAGAACATGATGCACACTGAACAGAACCTGCAGAGGTTCTGCTGAAGTTTTAACTGTAGGATGTAATACCACGAGCTGCCAGGCGTGGCGCTGTTTCAGGCCTGGTCACTGAGGCAGGAACAAGCTGAGATACAGTCTTATTATTTCTTTTACGGCTCCTGGAGGAGTTTTATTTCCTGCTGTGGAAAATATGTTTGAAATTATTTAAAAAATGTTTGAAATGATGTTTTGTATGCAGATGTTTGGTCAGTTTAAACTCATCTGGATCCGGTTTGTTTTCTGTCCCCCGTGTCTTCACTCTGCTGTCTTGTGATTTGAGCTGCAGAGATGAGCAACGGTGCAGGAATCTGAGCTCCGGCCAGAACATTACATAAAGCTGCTTCCTCTCCGGCTCGGCCTTTTCCTCTCTGGACGAAGTCAATAAAGTCACTTCCTGAGACCAAGACAGACGTTTCTGACAAAAAGAGAGATTGTTTGAGGAAAGTTTCAGGTCATCAGATATTTCCAGCAGCTGGTTCAGTTTAGTTGAATAAGCAGCAGAATAATCTGAGGCTGACTGGAACCTTCCCCAACATGTTGCTGCAGGTTCAGAGGTCAACCTGGAACCTGAGCAGCGTTCAGGTCCAACATGCAGTAACTCACCTGCCGGGTTTCAGTCTGACAGGAGGAGAAACGGTTGTAAAGTTAAACAGTTTAGTTTTCAAAATGTTACCTTGATCATTTATAAATTCCACAGTTTCAAACTAATTTAGTTATCAAGATAAATATTTTGTTCACAAATTTAATATTGAACTCTGAACTACATCTTTAATAAGGAAGATAAACATTTAGCTCTGAGCTACTTAGTTTACTAACTAAACATTTAGAGCTAAATATTTAGTTAGGCAACTGAATTAGGTAAATAATTTTTTATCTTGCTAATTAAATCATTATTTTTAAACTGATATTTATAAATAAATGAATAACATGGTGAAAATATGTTTTAAATGTAATTTTCTGTTGATTTCTGTTTGTGTAACTTTACAAATATATAAAAGTTTTATTCATGTTGCAACTTTACCAGTTTCCAGGAAAGAATAAAAGAATATTTCATAAAACATTGATGAGTTTTAAAACCTCCATGTTTATTGGTAACGATGTGAAAATGAATCCTCCGTTGCCGTTGCCATTGCCGTTGTCGTTGCTGTTGCCGTTGCCATTGCCATTGCTGTTGCCTGCTTGCTGCAGGGCAGCAACAGAAACGATTCAGATGTTTTGTTAAATGTTGAGCCACTGAGTTTGATGCTAATTTAATTAGATTTACATTTTTTCCACTGATCAATTGAATACAAAGTATTCATGTTGCTCCTTTTCGTATCAAACTGTGAAATCCAGATTATTTTATAACTTCCTGTCTGGTGGCTGAATCAGTTTGTTCCTCATTTACTTTGGTTTTTACTTTAAACTTTAGGATTTTGTCTGTATTGTTAAAATTTAATGCCATGTTGAAAGAGTTTTTGTTGTTAAATCTCAGAATAATAAAAGTTGTTATATCTGGGTGTCCAGAAACATTTAAATGACCTTGTGAACTTTAACGACCTTTTAAAACTGTGGAAAGTTCAGCTTTCTGCTCTTTTCTTCTTCCCTTCTTTGTTCTCTGGACCTTTTCTTTGTTTCTTTCTGCCTGTTTTTCTTTTACTTTCTTATCAGCTCAGCGTTCCGTCTTCCTGTCTTTGTGTCCTTCCCTCTGTCCTGTCCTGGTTCTTCCCGCCCCGTCCAGCTGCAGAGACGTTGGTCCCTCTGAAAGCAGGACTTGGCAGCAGAGAGGAGCTGCGATCATAAATGAAATCTGTGCTGGAGCCTGAGATGTTTCTGTGTTGTGTAACCTCAGTCAGCGCTGACAGCAGCAACATTATGAAATCACACATTAATTACGCTGGCTGTCATTCAGAGACGTTGACCTGCAGCAGTTGGTCGAGTCTCAGAACCAAACAGGGAACATTTCTGCATGAACTGGACCGAGTCTGACTGTAATTAAATAAAATCCGTCTGTCTGTCGCTGCATTTCGTAAAAGGAATGTTGGATCTAAAATGTTTGAAGGCTGGAGTCTTGAATATTTCTGAAACTCTCTCAGCTCTGTGGGTTTTTTATGTTTCTAAAAGTTAAGGTCAGAAAATCCCACATCAAACTGAACCGTTCTGGATTACTGGTCGCCTTGGCAACAAACACAAAACATGCTGAGGATGCGTGGCTCACATCCTGCTCATGTAAACTATTTAATAAGATTTTCTCTTTCTGTGACTATTTCAGTTTTTATGATCTTCTGTGTTTCAGTTTGACTTCATTAACTCTTGGTTCTGGTTCTGGTTCTGCTTTCTGGTTAAAAGACAAATTAAAACTGTTTAGAGCTTTAAAGGAAAACTTCTGTCTAAAAAAGTAAAAAGGTTTCCATTAATAAAGCAAATGGTTCTAAAAGCACATGGAGGAAAATCTGCTTCAGTTCCTGAAAATCAAGAAACATCAAATGGAATCTAATTGGAAACGTAACCAATCAATCACTGAATCCTAATAAGATCATTTATGTAACAGTTGAATGATTTTTCCTGTTTCCTCTCAGAGATGTAGCGCGCCTGCTGGTGTGACCGTTGGACCATCATGCACCTCTTCCTGCTGCTGATCCTTCAGCTTCCAGCAGCCAGTGGACAGATCGATCCAGGTGAACACGCCGAGACAAGATGGCCGCCCCGACGTGGCCCAAATCAAACCTCCACGGTTCTGGAAACTCCTGAGTAAAACGGGTCCATGTGTGATTCTGTGTTCAGAACATTGTCGCTATGCGTTGGGCATGGAGGACGGACGGATCCCCGACGAGGACCTGACGGCGTCCAGCCGGTGGTACGAGACCACCGGGCCGCAGTACGCCAGGTTAGCCGTCTGCTGCAGGCCTGTAGACTGATACCGGAGGGAATATTGGGAATCATTTTAATGTCACTTTCTATCATAACATTTTTATGCCCCGTTGAAGAAAATGTAATAAACCCAAACACAAAAATAAAATGATGGTTCTAGGAGAATCTATTTTACTTTGAAGGGTTGTGTTTGGGTTGTAAAGGTCGCTGATGCAGAGGTCAGTGACCTTTACAACCCTGCAGCCGCTGTGAATGTAATGAGCAGCACAGTGGAGGTTCTGGGTTCGAATCCCAGCCTGGGTTCTTTCTGCACGAGCTTCCAAATTAAACCTCGAACATGTTTGACTTGCAGGTTGAACTCTGAGGACGGAGACGGCGCCTGGTGTCCTAAAGGTCAGCTGGAGCCTTCAGACTCCCAGTACCTGCAGGTAGGTTTCAAAAAGGTCAAAGGTTAAAAATCAATCTGAGCAGCAGTTCCGCTCTGGCTGTAGGCTCTACATGGTTTAGATGAGCAGGAAGTCTGGAGTGATGCTCTGATTCGGACTGAAAGGTTTGACCTGACGCTCTGCTGCAGATCCACCTGCGCAGACTCACCTTCCTGACGCTGTTCGGGACTCAGGGCCGCTACGCCAGAGGTCTGGGGAAGGAGTTCGCCGCGGCGTACCGCCTGAACTACAGCCGAGACGGACAGCTGTGGAAGTCCTGGAAGAACCGGCTGGGAAAGGAGGTGAGAGACCCGAAACAGACAGAACAGCTGGAGCTCAGAGGTGGAGGCAAGACGGAGCTGGAAGTTATGGAGGGAACCAGTTCAGACTGGTTCTCTGAGTCAGAGCCAGTAAATTGTATTTTAGAGTTTTGTTTCCTTCATGTTTCCACTCAGGTCCTGGAAGGAAACAAAGACACCTACGGCGTTTTCTCCAACGACCTGAAGCCTCCGGTCATCGCGCGCTACGTCCGCGTCATCCCCGTCACCAGGCTGTCCACCACCGTGTGCATGAGGGTGGAGCTGTACGGCTGTCCCTGGGAGGGTACGCCGCTCGCTGCACAAAGAGCCGATTCAGAGTTTGATAATGATGCAGCATGAAGCAGAACCTTTCAGGTTTCTCCCTGCTGTCTGCAGACGGACTGCTCTCCTACAGCGCTCCAGAGGGTCAGCTCATGATGTCGCCCGGTAACCCGTCAGTAATCAGTCTCAACGACTCCACGTACGACGGCGTCCACGAGAAAAGGTCGGGGTCGGTAACACCAGCCGGTCCAGTTCCCCGGTTCCCCCTGACTGACGGCGTCTCTCCTAACAGGAAGCTGTTCGGAGGCCTGGGTCAGCTGACGGACGGCGTGACGGGCCGCGACGACTTCCTGGCCATCCGCCAGTACAACATGTGGCAGGGATACGACTACCTGGGCTGGAGGAACGACACGGCGGGGACTCAGGGATACGTGGAGATGGAGTTTGTGTTCGACAGGCTGAGGAACTTCACCTCCATGAAGGTTAGCAGCTCAGCTCTTCTCATTTCACTCAGACATGCAGACGTTATTTAAAACATCCAGAAAGTTCACAGTTACAGAGTCATGAAGAAAATCATCCAATACATTCAAATATCAGACTAAACTAACCAGAGAAAACGCTGATTATCATAACCACACTGGCCCTGGGAGAAAAGTAATTCCTTCCTTCTTAAATCATGAATTAACTGGGATTAACCACTTTTTCTGGGTCCATTTAACTAACCACACTCAGGCCTGATTACTGTCAGACCTGCAGAAAGTCCCTGACACGGATCAGAGCGGAGAGGCTACAGCGACTGTAAGGCTTTGGGACTGCAGAACCCCCCAGGGAGAAACACGATCCAAACATGGAGGAGTGGAGAACCTTCCCAGGACGGGTTGACCCACCAGAACCACTCAAGCAGCTCATCAGGGACTCAGGAGGTCCAGAAGAACCCAGAACATTCAAAGCTTTAAAGGCCTCATTGCCTCAGTTAGAGTGGAACTAAACCATGCTGTGAACGCATGGCCCCGCCTCCAGACACATTTCAAAACATTTTGCTACAGTGGGCGGAGCCGAGATACACATAGGGGCGGAGCCAAGACATTCATATGGGCGGAGCCAAGATAGAAAGAGGGCGGAGCCAAGATACTCATATGGGCGGAGCCAAGAGAGACTGAGGGCGGAGCCGAGAGTGACTGAGGGGCGGGACCAAAAGACTCGGAGGGGCGGGGCCAATAGGCACAGAGGGGCGGAGCCAATAGGCACAGAGGGGGTTTAGTGCGATGTGGTCAGACTTAGATTTTAAAAAAAGCAACTAGTAACAAATCTAGCGATTTTTGAACGTGAACAATTTGTCTTGAAACAGATATTTGTTGTTCCCAACATTGACCCATTTGTCCTCTGAAGTCTCCTCTGTCTTCCTGTCCAACTCTTCACTTCCACTTGTTTTCTGATGCAGGTTCACAGTAACAACATGTACAGCCGCGGCGTGAAGATCTTCTCCTCCGTGTCCTGTTGGTTTAAAGCGTCCCTCAGCTGGGAGCCAGAGCCCGTTTCCTTCTCCACCATTCTGGACGACAGGAACCCGAGCGCCCGCTACGTCACGGTGCCGCTGAGCCGCCGGGCCGCCAGGTCGCTCCGCTGCCGCTTCTTCTACGCAGACGTCTGGATGATGTTCAGTGAGATCTCATTTCAGTCAGGTAAAGACTATCGGTGTTCCTCAGGGCTGAGTGTTCGGTCCTCTGCTGTTTAGCAATTTACCACAAAGTTAAACTTTGTGCAGATTGTAAAACATAAAAAATGGCCATGTTTTCATTTACTAGAAGACATCATACTGCCAACACAACAGCCACTGATGGGGACATCTGTTCCAGGAGGACATAGGGACATCACCATGACAACCGCACCAAAGACCGATAACACAGGTAAAACAACATGTCATTTTCCTTTAGATAGTTTAGTTTCCTGCAGAAACCTCCATGTTTTCTCCTGATCTCCTCAGCAGCTGCTCCGTCCGCCAGCAGCAGCCCAGACAAAGGCAACACGGCCATTCTGATTGGCTGCCTGGTGACCATCATCCTCCTGCTGGTCATCATCATCTTCCTCATCCTCTGGTGTCAGTGTGTCTGCAAGGTGCTGGAGAAGGTGCAAAGATAAAAAAACATATTTTTCTTGAACTGATCTTAGTTCAATCAGTCTAAATACATTTCCTGTGGAATGAAAAGTAAAAGTTTCTTTTTTTCTGACCCAGGCTCCTCGTCAGATCCTGGATGAGGAGGTGACGGTCCGCCTGTCGTCCTGCAGCGACACCATAATCCTGCAGACGCCCCCGGTGCCGCCGCGGTCCCGGCATCCTCCTGCAGGTAGCGCCGTCACTGTGAAGCCTCAACGGTTTGCCTGTTCAGATCTTATGATTCATTATTGTTTCGACAAACATTCAGCGCTGAAGCCGGTCTTTATGTTCTGAAGAGACAGAGCAGGCAGCTGCATCATGTTTTCTCACAGAAAAACAGAAGTTTTTTGAAGACATTTTGACTGTTGTAGGGATGAATGAGCCATAATTCATTTAAAGGTCATCAGAGGAAACATCTAGAGCTCAGATGGAGGAAACATTTGTCAGCAGAAGGCCAACGACACACAGTCTGTCAGGAGAAAATGCTTTTCCAGCTGCCGCCTCGACTCTTCCAGCACAAAGAACAACATGACTGTCAGATCCGAAGCCCGACCCGCCACTCAGGCTTTCTGCATCTGTTTATTCAGGAAGTGATGCCAGTTTTAACCACAGGAAGTCATGTTGGCTGCAGGGTGAAGCTGAGGTTTGTTCCCAGATGAAGTCCTGCTCTTTCTGAGTTCTGTTTGCATGTTGGTCCTCCTGCTGCTCCTCAGCTTCCTGTCTCTGCAGAAACATGGATGTTAAACTGGGACCAGTGACATCACTCTGAAATCCCACTGAGCTTCTAGAATCTGGATTTAGCATCGAGGCCGACTGGTGACCCAATGGATATGAGTGAATGTTTAGTGATTTTCATCTGTTAGATTTCACCAAAGTTTAAAAAACACTGGAACAGACAGATGATGGGCAACGCTAACCTTACAGCACTAATCAGAAACATTAGCTCTGCTAACGCTAAAGCGCTACATCAACACAGTATTTAGCAGAAGCTAACACTCAAATGAAAATATGTTGATAACATGTCACAACATATTATATCGCCCTCAACAGTTCAGATTTGTTACTGCGCCTCAGGAAGTGACTCTTAGGAACAGAACTTATGGTTTCAGTCTGATTGTTGCTGAGTTTTTATAACTCTGCTGCTGATTTTGACCAACTGACCACAGCAGAGCTTCAGTCAGAAAGAACATCAGTGGATTTTAAACCGTTTAGTTTCTACACAATGCAATAGATTTTAAACTGTTTACAGATTCATTCTGGGTTTGGAATAAACGTCCATTGTTGCACCGTAACTCAGGTAGAGAACATGAGGAGAGGAAACAGAACTTCAAAATAAGAGTATGGATATGAACTACTTGTTGACAGTCGATAACAAACCTTTATTTGCTCATGTTGTGTTTTTGTCCCAGGTCCCACCAACACTGACCCCCACTATGAGAGGGTCTTCCTGCTGGACCCTCAGTACCAGAACCCGGCCGTCCTGAGGAACAAGCTGCCGGAGCTGTCGCAGAGCGCCGAGGCTTCAGGTAAACCAGACCTTAACTCACTGTTATCTCCTCACAGTCACATGTACCGACCCAAAATGAATCCGCTTCATTTAGCAGAACCAGAACCTGCTGTAACTGGATCCCAGCTGGATGTTGATGGGAAACATTATGAGCTTCTAATTAGACTAATTTAAATAGTTTCTTTTCAAATAAAGGTCTGAATTTACTGTTCATACCAGTAAAACTTTGGGTAATGTCCCTTTAGTTTTCCTACTCCAGAGACCAGAGAGGACAGATTATTCTTTTGCTCATTTTTCTATAGATGTTTTTAATTTATCATCTCTGGTTTATTTTTGTGATCATTTCTAATTTTATTTGTGTGTTTTAGACGTTTAGCTGCCAGATCTGAAAGGTTTTCTGTAAATGTTACGTCTCTGCTCCACTTTGCCCCCTGCTGGCCACTAAGAGCGCCTCACGCAGCCAGCA
>CAEFZY010062940.1:0-82500 GCA_903066815.1 Brachyrhaphis roseni | reverse complement strand
GGCCGTGCTGCCCATCCGCTGGATGGCCTGGGAGAGCATCCTGCTGGTGAGGGATTAAACCCAACAGGCCCACAGATTAAATGGCCGGATTAAACATCCTGCTGCCTCCTGCAGGGGAAGTTCACCACGGCGAGCGACGTGTGGGCGTTCGGAGTGACACTGTGGGAAATCTTCACTCTGTGTAAGGAGCAGCCGTACAGCCTGCTGTCCGACGAACAGGTCATCGAGAACTCGGGCGAGTTCTTCCGGAACCAGGGCCGACAGGTGAGACGGGTCCATCAGAACCAGGCTGGGAGTTCTGATCTGTTCAGGGTGTATCATCAAATTTGACCACAAGGGGGAGCTTGTGGTCCCCCTTCACTTTTAAATCACTTTTATTGTGATTTGTGTTTTTTACTGGTTTGTTTCTTTAAAGAGACGTTCAACTAGGATGAAAGTTATCAGTTAATCTAAAGTTTATCTTATTGATTGACTAACAATTAATTGAAAAGCACCAATTTTCTTAAAATCTTGAGTTTTCTCTTGTATTAAGAGGACTGACCGTCATTTCATAACATGCAGGGCTGAATTTTTCATAATAGGTCAAATAAAATAAAAAATATTAATTTCAAGGTTTTTTTATCAGCTGTATTAAATACTGTCTGAATAAACAGAAGGTTGTGATTTTTATACATTATTAATCTTAGACATATTTACAAAACATAATCAAACAGTAATCTAGGAATAGAAAAATTAAAGATAAGAATGAAATATGAAACAATCAAGGAGTTTGTTGAGAGTTTATATTTCTAAACAGAATCACATGAAATATATTTTGCATCTGACACCAAAGTCTCTTTCCTGCTCTGGGATGCTCCTGCCATCATTATTTCTTTATCAACTGGTGACTGAGTGCTGTTCTCCTGACCTCCAGATCTTCCTCTACGCCCCTCCTCTCTGCCCGCCGTCTCTCTTTGAGCTGATGATGCGCTGCTGGAGCCGCAACATCACGGACCGACCCACGTTTGAGGGACTTTACCAAGCCCTGAGGCCCCACGTCAACCAGTGATCCACTGGGGGCCCGGTGGGCCCTGCTGGGACCCGCTGGGCCCTGCTGGGACCCGCTGGACCCTGCTGGGGCCCGGTGGGCCCTGCTGGGACCCGCTGGGCCCTGCTGGGACCCCACTCTGGCTCAGGGCCCCCAGGGCTGCTGGGACTCCTGTATGGTGACAGACATGAACATGATGGACCAGAACTACTCTGCTGGAGAGTCCCGGCGGTCCGATCTGAGCGGAGAACCCGTCAGTCTGTGGTGAACCTCAGCGCCTCATCAGTTCCTTTAGGAACCAGATGAACTTTTATCATTTCTTTTTGTGCCAGATGTTGCCTGAAACCTGATTTCCTTCCTGTCTTTGGTTCCCTTGGAGCCCAGAACCCGACGGCTTTCAGCCTGTGGTGGTTCTGTCTGCGTGGTTCTGGTTGTTGTAAAGCACTGTGTCTGTGTCTCAGTTATTCATGTTCGTAGATAATAACCACACTGGAGCTAAAGTTAAAGTGTAGCGTAGACTTTTTGTTGTTAAGGTTTTATTGTTTTTTCATATTTTGATATTTGTTTGGTCGTTTACACAGAAAAGAGTCGAGTCCAAGTTCAGCTTCCCAAGAACTAAAGTGTCTAAATCATTAAACTTCCCTTTTCAGACACAATTACAGCTCAGAATATTCATAGATTGTGAAAAAATGTTTTAGTTCCTCTTTGCAGAAAATGAAACTCATGATGTCGATTTATTATGGAGTGAAACATTTCAAACCTTTATTTCTTGTAATTCTGACTTGGAGAAAATAAAACCTCAACATTTTTAACATATTCTAAGTTAAATATTGGAAACTATGTCGAATTTCAAATGTATTTATATAGCATGTTTCCACTAACTCAAGCTGCATAAAGGGCTTTACAAGGGAAAATAACCAAAAAGTTAAAGGCAATTTGCTAAAAGCCCTTTCAGTTACTGACACCCGAAACCAGGAGGAGAAACGGTCTGGTTGCTCTCAGAGTGCTGGGTCCAAGCACACTCACGGAAAGTTGGGTGGAAGAAAAAAGTGTGGTAGGAAAAGGCGCAAAAGCAACAGGGATAACCGGGTCTGGGAGAACCAGAACTGGGCTGAGGAGAACCAGAACTGGGCTGAGGAGAACCAGAATAAAGTTTCCAGTCAGTGATAATGGGGCGTCTGCAATATCTGCTTCTATCGCCATGGTAACAACAGCAAACTATTCTGACCTTTAACCCCACAGAAAATCTACGGAGTTTGGTTTTGAGGAAGATGAGTGACACCAGAACCAACGGTGCAGAAGATCTGAACGTTTTACAGGAACCTGGACCTCCAGAACCTCAGCAGAACCTCTGGTTGGTCTCCTCCATGCTGCGCTGCATCAACACTGGAGCCCAGACTGAGATCTATAATCCTGATATTTCTGCTGAAAATATCATTTTAATGATCTGATGTGATATTCTGGTTTCCTGAGATGCTGCATGTTGGGTTTTTATTCAACCAGAACCATCAAAACTACAAGAAATAAAAGCTGGAACATTTCACTCTATGTAACGAATATAGAAGATACGAGTTTCACTTTCTGAAATGATGAAAAATATGAAGCTTTACTTTGGAGATTAAAGTAAATATTTGATGCAAACAGGAAGTCCAAAGGTAAAGTCCAACCTGTGTGTTCTGGGTTCTGCAGAACCTGATCTGTAGCTCGGATCCGTCCTGATGGAATCATGGTGAAACGTTACTAAACACCATGGAACAGAAGAACTGAGGATGTTTCCTTTATGAGCTGTAAAGTTTCCTACTGTCATTGAACTCATCAGTGATGAAATGTTTGTTTGAACCAAACCGTTAGAGGATTATTGTGGATCGGTTCTGATTCTGTTTGAAGCAGCAGATCACCTGGAAACTGACGGAGAGTTTCCTGCTTTCATGTGAGGGAGACGTTGAATCCTGTTAAATGTCTGATAAAGTTACAACATTAAGAAGTCTATATTAAAGCTCTTATTTTATAACTAAACTTGTAGTTTCATTTCTAATAGTTTTGATCAATCATTGTGTCGGTGCCTCCATCAGATGATGACAATGTTCCAACTTTAGCCGCCAACCGAGGCTGGAGCTGCTGAGACAAACTCAGAAACAAACTTCTTCTCTTCTTCACTGCTGGATTTTTACCTGAAAAAGTTCAAACTCGTCTTAACGAAGCTCAAACTGTTTATATGTTTACTAATGGAGGAATAAAGCTCTCAGACGAGGTGAGAAACATCCTGGTCAATGAAGAACGGACAAAAGTGGAATCATCCAGTCAGCGATGTCTTAGGCTTTTATGTTCATGTGTTTTTGAGTATGTAGTTGTCTTTAGCACTTCCAGACCTTTCACACACAAACACACATCTTCCTATTGATTAAACATCAATTTAATAAACTGTAAAAGAAGAAGCTTCTGATCAGAAATGAGCCACATTGCATTTCCTTAGTTCCTCTTTAAATGAACCAGGAAGGAACCGAATCTGTGACGTCCAAATAATAGAGGAGCAGCTGTGAATATCTCACACCATAAAGTTATGATTAAAAGGAGAACAACAGGCCCTGAAACTGGATATAATTAACTTCAGTATTCCTGAGGGGAAATCTGTTGTTCAAAACAAAATCCTGGAAATGTGACAAGAACAATGGGATAGTCATGATACTGGCAGACATTTATATAATATTCCAAAGTCTGTGAAGGGTAGTAGATGTAAGAACGGAAGCCGAAAAGAAGAAGTAATAATGTCACAACTTAATATTTCTCTTTTTCAAATAGGGAAACATGAAACTGGGACTTGTTTTTATTGTTATCTGATGAAATCAGTGGAACATATTTTATTAGAATGAATCATGTGCATACACATACATATAGGAGTTTATGAGTATGTGTGTGTGTGTGTGTGAGAATATGCACACACACACCCCCACACACACACCCACACCCCCCCACACAAAGTGTGTATTAGATTCCCTCTGATATGATTGATGACCACACTCCAGTCCGGCAGGTGGCGATAAATGCAACTTAAGTTGGTTGTCATCCGCCAATAAAACAAAAAAGAAGAATAATCTGTGACGTCTTCAGTTATGCAACATTTACTTTCAGTTTCAATTGACCTGATGATTGGACACACTGTCCGGTTCCGCTGTGGTTCTGCTTGGCCTCAGTCTGCTGTGTTCAGATCTTCATCATCTGGTTGGACTGGTGGACAGTTCCCCACCAACGGTGGCCTGAAGGGGACAGTTCCCCACCAACGGTGGCCTGAAGGGGTCAGTTCCCCACCAACGGTGGCCTGAAGGGGACAGTTCCCCACCAACGGTGGCCTGAAGGGGACAGTTCCCCACCAACGGTGGCCTGAAGGGGACAGTTCCCTTGTTCCGTTATGTGCCTGCATCTATTATCGGACAGCAGCTTCGCTCTCTGTTCAAAGCATTAACAGCCAGAGGTCGACAGCTTTTTAAAACTCCTTTATAAAACGTGAATGTCAAGCCCTCTCTGAGGTCTATATTAGTGGATTGGATATCACATGACTTACTGTGCGCCACATGCGCTATTGCTTTGCGTCAAGAATCAGTGGTCAGGAAAACAATCTGAAAAAAGGGCCGCAATGTTTCGCTGTTAATTGTCAGCGCTACAAAAGCAAGATAAGATCCAAGGGAATCACATTTCACAGGTCAGTAAAAAGTTTCAATTTAATATAAAAAGTGGGCAGTAAATGAGTTGCTGGAGTTTAACCCGTGCTGCGCAGTTCGGTGTGTTTCGGTTCCGTTAGCGACCCAAACATCTACTTTATGACAGATTATCAGTAGAGCAGGTGTTTATATGAGATAATCAATCACCGCCAGTGTTCAGGTGATTAATTCTTAGTGATCGCAAAATGAACATCAAGCCTGAAAATTCAAAAACATAAATCTGTAACGGACTGAATTCTCTGTTTTGGTGGTTTTAACTGCTTTCTGTGAGGGAAGTGTTTGTGTTTTATTCTTTATGTTAACTGTTAATACACTTGAACGTAATCTTTGCTCTTTCTACCTCTGGAGCTGTGGTCTGTCGGTTGCCATGGCAACGGGTCTGCGTGTGACGTTCAGGTGCCACAGATTGAAAAAAAGAAAATACAAGTTTTAGGTTCTGGGTTTCTACGTCCCTGGACTAACTGCATCATTTGGTGATATTCAAATAAATCATCCAACAGAAGGTCCAAAAACACGACTGTCAGGTTAATTGGTCTGTATAAAGTTCTCCTTAGGCGGGTGTGTGTGTGTGTGTGGGTGTGTGGGGGGGGGTGGGTGTGTGTGTGTGGGGGTGTGTGTGGGTGTGTGTGTGTGTGTTTGTCCTGTCTGTCTCTGTGTTGCCCTGCGATGGACTGGTGACCCGTCCAGGTGACCCGTCCAGGTGACCCGTCCAGGTGACCCCACCTCTCGCCCATTGACAGCTGGAGAAGCACCAGAAAGTTACACTCTTGCTTTGGACCATTTGAACAAACTTTAAGTTTGCTTTGTTTCCTACTTGAACTTTTTCTTCAGGAATTGTCCTGTTTGTTTTTGCTCTCTGACATTTGGAGAACATGTTCACTTCTGATTGCAGCAAAAGGTTTATTTTCTATAATGTTTGGAGATTAATGTACAGGATTATTAATGAACTGGGAAAAACAACATGATGAACAGCTGATGTTCCTTTGTTTTCTTCTCTGAACAAATTGCTTCATGTTTTATTTCCTGGAATCGTCTCCCCCATTAAAGTCACACGCAATAGCATCTTGCTGCTTCCTGTGAGTCCTTTCAAAATAAGCTGACAATGTTGAAATGTCTTTGATTCAGTTAGAATTATAAATTGTTCATCTTTGATGTAGCACATAACCCACTTGTAGAGTTTGATGACTGTGATTTAAACATCAGTCCTTACTCTGATGTTCAGTCAGATCAGTGTTTCTCAATTCCAGTCCTCATGTCCCCCCTGCCCTGCATGTTTTAGGTGCTTCCCTTTTGCCACACACCTGGATTGAATATGTGGCTGATTAACAGGCTTCTGCAGCTTGATGGTCATGCAATCATTTGAATCAGCTGCTCTGGAATAGAGGTACATCTAAAACATGCAGAGCAGGACTGAGGACTGGAATTGGGAAGCACTGAGTCAGAGTAAGGAATGGAAATGTTGCTCCGTGTCTCCATCTAGTGGACTGATCGAAGTGCAGCAGCTTCCTCTGCCTCTCTGCTGTCTGACTGCATTCAACTGACGCTGATATGAAGCAGAGAAGAAGAGCCAATCAGAGGAGCAGCTGATCATCTTCCAGCTCTAAAGGATGATCAGAGCTGATGAATGATGTGTGTTTCCTCTGCAGGTGAAGGTAGAAAGTGTGTGTGCGCTGATGTGAATTCAACAGCATGGATCAGTGTGAGGACAGAGAGGAGGGAGTCCCTCCCTCTAAAACCACTCTGTGTGGGGAAGATGAGAGCCAGGGGAAAGGTCAGAGGTGAGGTCACCATCTGTAAGTGTCCGCAGCCCTTTTCACACAGCGTTCACACTGTATGAGGCCCAAACAGACGTGGTGATGAAGCTCTGGGTTCCAGCAGGAGACATCTGGAAAAACTCACCAACTTCTAACACATTTTCTGTATCTGAATGACAAACATTTTCAATATGATTTGTCCTAGAAAATATGGTTGGAATAAAGTTGAAATAGATTTTTCTTCCTGTTAGATTTCTTGATGAACAGGAAGCAGGATCCAGCTGTGTGTCCTTCAAGAGTAACAGGTCAAAGGACATTTATACCAACTTTAAATCTCCTGTATCTCCACCATCAAGGTGAGCTGGATCTGACTGCTGTAACTGTAAACTGATAAATATGAAGTGTTACTATTCCAATATGTGTTCTATAATGCAAGTGTTGACTGGTATGATACAGAACCTCACTAAATGGGTATTATTTCTCATTTCTTTGTCAGGATCCATCAGACACTCAAACCAGAACCAGAACCCAGCTGTGTGTCCTTTAAGAGTGACAGATCAAAGGGTCTTTATAATAACTTTAAATCTGGATCTCCACCATCAAGAAGGTGAGCTGTACCTGAAACATTTACAATGATGGAACAACATTTCAGACTGAGTCAGTCTGAAGTGTTTTTGTTTAATGCAGTGTGTGTTGGCTGTTATCTGAACGCTCAGGTAAAATGGGTAGAATGGAAGTTGTTGGAGGCATCCTGGATTCTGCGACATCAAAGGTTTTGATTTATAAAACACAAACTTGGCATGAAGATGTGCCTCTCATGCCAAACATGACCAGTGTTTATACACTAGTGTTGGAAACGGGGGGAAATGGTGACACAAATGGTGAGGTGGGGAATCATGATTCCCTAAGATCCTTTGTCATATATTGAAATTTAACCATAGATCAACTTTATCATAAGCATTCAAAAGCTGTGTGTGATATATGCTTCCTCTGGTGAACTGTAACTATACATAAAGACCTTTCAAATAAACAAAAATGGTCTATACAGCAGCCTCTATCCTAAACCAAAGTCAGCACAACATTCCAGCCTTTTCTCACAGTCCTCTCCCCAGTGAGATGCACAATAGTTTTGTTTATTGATTTGTTTGTTTGCTTATTTTACCACAGATTAATATTTCTGTTGTTTCAAGGTGTGAAGCATTCTGTTATAGCTGTTATAACATATAAATATCATGATGACACCCATTCATAATGATACCTGATGAATGCATTTGGCACAGCTGAACAACGTCGTAAATGGGAGAATCAGGAGGGAATGTGATTTTAGTGAACACCAAGATCTGCTGGCCCATGATGGCAGCTGGCTATGAGCAGATATAGGCTCACTGGAGCATCGCTCTTACATCTATGTGCTGAACAGTATTGGAGAGACCGAGCCGTCAGTGTTACACCGTATACTGTGACGACTGGAGTCCAGGTGTCCGGGTCATCTGGTCCAGAACACCTGGCCCTGGACAGGTGTCTATTTCTTGCAAATTGGCATATGTGAAGGAAAGATGAACAGCCACACGCATGTGCACAGTTTTACACATCAGGAGTTTTTTGTGCCGCTTTTTCAAAATTTGTCCCTGTGGCAAGCCTGACATCATCCTGACTCATCGATTCAATCCGTTTCTGTTTGAAACTCATTGGAAACTTCTTCCTCTTTCACTCCTTTAATGGTGGAAGCTGGAATTATTCCAGGATTATTTTTTCTACCACAACACTGACTTTCAAAAAGTCAGAAATCACAGTAAAATATTTCCATTTTCCTTTTGATGTGTTTTGTAATGGGAGATATTTTTTTCACTGAATAAATTTATATAAAAAACAAATCATTTAGATTTTCCTTTTCTTTGTTCTGATCCATGATCAACAGACCCAGTGAAAAGCCAGTCACATTTAGATGTCTGTCCTGTTATGAAAGCTATCGGCTACATTGAAATTGATGAAGATCAGAGGTTGATGCTTTGAAGCAGAAAGTGGAAAAATCTTAATATTTATTTTCTGTTGCATTCAGAACTTCCACCTGAAACAGAAAACACAGAATATTTATTTTCTTGAGGAAAAAATCCTCAAGAATTGTTGAGATGGTTTCCCAGCTAAACTGAATTAACCAACTAACCAGTCAGCCTCCACACAACTAGTTATGGTTAGGAAAATGGGTCTTACGATGTGTTAGGAAACCAGCTGTTGTGCTTTTTTGTGGGTTCTCTTAACATTTCTTGCTGGTTTCCACCAGAAGGAACTAAAGTCAGCAAAACTTGCTTAATGAGAATTTTACCCAAATCTGAAAAAGTTCACACAATTAACTGAGGAACGTCAGAAACTCTGACATGAACCGGTCCATCAGAACCCAGTCGCACCTGAATGCTGAAACATGAAGAGTCAGGTTGAAGCTCAGCTCAAGGCCAAAGACAGCAGAACTCGTCCAGCCTCTGCTGTCCGTCTGTCCCCTGGTCCATCTGTTCCCTGGTCCATCTGTTCCCTGGTCCATCTGTTCCCTGGTCCGTCTGTCCCCTGGTCCATCTGTTCCCTGGTCCGTCTGTCCCCCGGTCCGTCTGTCCCCTGGTCCATCTGTTCCCTGGTCCATCTGTTCCCTGGTCCATCTGTTCCCCCGGTCCATCTGTTCCCTTGGTCCATCTGTTCCCTTGGTCCATCTGTTCCCTTGGTCCGTCTGTCCCCTGGTCCATCTGTTCCCTGGTCCATCTGTTCCCCCGGTCCATCTGTTCCCTTGGTCCATCTGTTCCCTGGTCCGTCTGTCCCCTGGTCCGTCTGTCCCCTGGTCCATCTGTTCCCTGGTCCATCTGTTCCCCCGGTCCATCTGTTCCCTTGGTCCGTCTGTCCCCTGGTCCATCTGTCTCCTGGTCCATCTGTCCCCTGGTCCATCTGTCCCCTGGCAGATGGACAGCAGAGGCATCAGAACAGAGGAGTGAACTGGTGAATGATGAGAACATGAAGCTTCATCAGGACCGCTGACTCCGCCCCTCTGTCAGCTTCTGTCCCAGTTTTCATCATCCTGAACAAACAAGGAGCCAGAAGCTAAACCACCTGCTGCTGTTATTGTTTCCACAGCCCTGATTGGCCCTGATTCTCCTGAAACTCATTTAGTTTCAGACATTTTGGTGGTTAATGATCAAATCTATCAGCTGTTTGAAGGTTAAGTCATTTCACACAGACACATGATCCTGTTGACTAAAACTTTATTTTAATAAACAATAGCAGAGGAAGCTTTAGATCAGGAATGAGCCTGATTGCTTTTCCTTTGTTCCTCCTTAGATCAACCAGAAAGGAACAGAAACTGTAATGTCATCGCCATAGAATAGCAGAAGTGGATCTTAATTTCTATTTCACTTTGATTTGTTTTGTTAAAACTCAATCTGGTTCCACCAAAGTTCAGTTTGGCTTCAGTCTGCTGTGTTCAGATGTTCTTGTTCCTGGAAGCTGCTGCTGTTTCCTCCAGTTTAGGCTCCGCCCCCTTTAGAGGAAACCTGTCCATAGGTGGCTCTAAGAGTCACCTTGATGCTGCAAAGCTCTGTTCAGGATGTTCGTGTCAGTCTGCTCCAGGCTTTAGTTGTTCTCCTCCTGAGGAGCTGAACAGGAGAAGAACTTGAAGCTTCATCTTGGTCTGTCTGATTGCAACAATCCAGCATTTCAGTTTGACTTCATCTGGAAATATTTCTCTGACCCTGAATCAGTTTGAAGGCCGGCCAGCTCCTCATCAGAGCTGAGATCTTCTCTGTCCTCCATGCTGGAAAAGTAGAAGTCCAGCCGCTCCTGATCAGTGACATCAGAGCGTGACATCATCAGCAGAATGATGACGTCATTTCCCTCAGAGCAGCTTGGAAAGCTGAGAGGAAAGAAGCAAACAAAGATTCTCTGAACTGTTGATCTGCTGCTTCTTGCTTCAGATGCTCCTTAAACTCTTTCACCACCCGTTACTGCAGCTGCTGGATTCAGGATGCTGCTGCTTCTTCTTGGTCTCATTGTAGATGTGACAGCGCCACCTGGTGGTGTTGGTTGGTAGAGGAAGTGCTGAGAGGTTGCAGGTGTTTGTCAGAGGTGTGTGATGATGGAAGCCTCTCCCTGGTTTGAGTCTGAGCTCAGAGATCAAATCTTTGATTCTTGTTGAACTCTGTTGGATTTGATGCAGCTTCTCCTTTTTAATGTTTGTATTTCTGGATGTTACTGTGAGGCCACAGCAGGTTTTCAGCAGCAGGCTGTTTAAAATGAACATATTTAGTGTTTCACTCCTTCATCTGTGTGGTTAGAACAGGTATCCAGGTGTTGATCAGAGTTTAGATTGATTGTGTTTTAATGCTGATTATTAAATCAGCTTCCAGAAATGTTTCCTTAGTTTCCTGATGTCCTTTTAGGCTTCAGTGTTTTTCTTCAGGTTGATCCTGAGGGATTTTCTTTCTCCTGTCTGTTGGAGCTGCAGCAGCACCAACTGTCCTTCCTACATCCACTGCAGTTTGCAATGTTCCCTTCATCATCATCATCATCATCATCATCATCACAGTCCAGCTGTCTTTCTGCTCTCAGCTCTTGTTTCTTTGTCTGGATTTTTCCAACAAGTGGGCGTGTCCAGACTGTTCCTGTCTCAGTGGAGGACAGTGTGTGTGACAGACATGTAATGTCCATGTTTGCTGCTGAAAGAGACTGATGGTCTGACCCTCCTCCTCCTTTCAGGGTGGAGCCTGATGGAGTCCGATGGTTGACACCAGGTCCATGGAGGTGTAAGTGTGTTTTTCATCTGGTCAATAATTCAGTTGTATCTATGGAAAATCAACAGATTTGATGTAAAATGATGAAGTTCTTCTCTTCTATCTGATGTTCCAGCAGATCTGTAGGAAATGGAGCTGCAGCTATCAGATACTTTATATTCTATGGATGAATCTCATCTCCATGTTCTCCTCCAGCGGTTCCTCCAGTCCAGGCTCCGCCCCCTTTACAGGAAACATGTCCATATATGGCTTGTCTCTTTCATTCAGAAACACATTTTCAGATTCATGGATTCAATCTGGTTCTTGTTGAAACTGTAAAATTATTCATTGAATGCTACTTCCTCTTCCAGTCCTTAAAAGATTTAAACTGGGATTATTCAACATTTTGTTTTTCTGTTTCCAGTCAAAGCTTCACGCTGAACATCAAGATGTTGTTTCTCTATATATTTTTCTCTTTCATTCATCAGTCAGATTTCATTGAAATCCTGGATAATTTTTGTTAGCTCCTATTTTTCTAAACATGATTTAGTTTTGAATAATAAGTCTTCATTTTATATATTTGCTGCAGTTATATAAGTGTTTTGGTGATTAGTAAACAGATTTTTCTTCTGGATTTTGCTGATCATTCTGTTCCTCTCTTCAAATTTTATAATTTCAATAAAACTTTTGCTTCAGTAAATCAGTTATTCTGTCACAACACCGACTTTCAAAATAGTTTTAATTTACTGTAGAACATTTCCATCTTCTATCATATTTTGGAATGTTGTGTTTTTTTTCTACCTTTAAATAAATAAGCAGCAAAAACATAAATGTGTTGGATTTTTCTTTGATTGGTTCTGAGCAAAGAGCAGCAGGGTGATTATAAATCAGATTAAGATTTTTGACCTTTTAAAACAAGAACTTTCATGACTGTTTCCTTAAACCAGCAGCAGTTTTTTTTTGTTTGTTGGTTTTTTAAGTTGACACCAACTGATGAAGATCAGAGGTAACTTCCTCAAAGTATGAAATGGAAAAATCTTAATATTTATTTTCAGAACTTCTACCTGAAACTTAATACCTGCAGAACAAATTTTCTCCTAAAAAATCCCAGGAACTGGAAAATCAGACCTCGATTAAAACTGGAGCTCAGCGTTAAACAGAAAAGGTTTATCACTGTTTTACAGATGATAACATTCACTCTGGTTCATCAGATGTTCCCTGCCTTCTTCTTGCCATTATTTTGGTAAAAGTTCATCTTAGTCTCGTCTGTCCAAACCGTTGTTCTTCCAGAACTGTCTGGTTTTGCTGTAGATATTTTTAGTCCAGTTTAACTTTTCTATTCTTGAGGCTCATGAGTGACTTTCATCTGGCACCAAACTCTGTTTACTTCCATTCAGTTTTCTCTTTATGGTAGATTGGGATATTGATCCACCTCCTGGAGACTGCTGTCCACTTGGTTGGCTGTTTTATTTGCATTTCTCTTCATGGAAAAGATTCTGCAGTTTGGTGAGTTCACCAGTCCTTTCTTTTCTGAATAGTTTTCAACAATCCTAGTGTTGTTGAAAACTCTTCTTCAAATGTTTTTTTTGTTGTTGTTTTTGCAGGTTAATGACACAATATGCAGAGCAACACCTGCATAGTGTGTTGCTTTGACCGCATGTTGTCTGTCCAAATGTATAGACCTCAAATTAAGATTAATTTATAATCATCCACCCACAGGGTCGCACATGTTAAGCAGAAATATAGAAACCCTCAAATGAAAGCTGAGTATGTAAATCATATCCATCTCTATTATATATCTGTATTTTGAATATATTTCAGTAAACAAGTAAAATACAACACATATTTTTGTACATATTTCAGACAAATCCTACCAGTATTTGTTCTCACTGGTTACTGAATGAAGTGGATCGTAGAGAAAATCAGCTGCTGCTCACCTGGAAGAGAAAAATGTGAACCTCTGATTTTGTAAGTGTACGTTTTTTGAAGCAAAAGCTAAATTTAACAGACAAAGAAAGGAAGGGGCTTTGTTCTGAGCTCTGGGCTCAGTGACAGAAGTTTTCATAAGGGTGGTTCAGCGGTGCCTCTGGCCCAACAGGAGGCCACAGACACAGAAGCAACGCCAGGTTTTCATTGTGATGTAATCTTATCAGAGCTCCATATTTCACCAAAACTCTGCAGCTTCAGCACAAACTGACGTACCATCAATTAGGAAATTAGGACTCTTGCAAAGATGTTCCATGTTTGTTCGTTTTTATAAACCGTCTGCTGTGACTGCAGCTTTTATAACAGTATTTTTTCAGATGATGCTAGAGGAGGCCCAGCCAAACCCAACCGGGCTTTAATTACTGGTGCTGCTGCAGAGGTTTGGTAACAGAGACGAGTATTTTTATCTCTTCACAGTGAGAAGTGTCACGTCCTCAAGGACATTCCATCAGATCAAATCCTTCTTTCTGGGTTTTTGTTCAGGTTTTGATGTCAAACTGTTGGGTACACCACAACTACAACACCGAATACAGAACCAGCGCTTTTATCTGAACAGAACCAGCGTTTCATTTGAACAGAACCAGCGTTTCATTTGAACAGAACCAGCGCTTCATTTGAACAGAACCAGCGCTTCATTTGAACAGAACCAGCGTTTCATTTGAACAGAACCAGCGTTTTTATTTGAACAGAACCAGCGCTTTTATCTGAACAGAACCAGCGTTTCATTTGAACAGAACCAGCGTTTCATTTGAACAGAACCAGCGTTTTTATTTGAACAGAACCAGCGTTTCATTTGAACAGAACCAGCTTTTCATTTGAACAGAACCAGCTTTTCATTTGAACAGAACCAGCGTTTCATTTGAACAGAACCAGCGCTTCATTTGAACAGAACCAGCGCTTCATTTGAACAGAACCAGCGCTTCATTTGAACAGAACCAGCGTTTCATTTGAACAGAACCAGCGCTTCATTTGAACAGAACCAGCTTTTCATTTGAACAGAACCAGCGTTTCATTTGAACAGAACCAGCGTTTCCATTTGAACAGAACCAGCGTTTCATTTGAACAGAACCAGCGTTTCATTTGAACAGAACCAGCATTTCATTTGAACAGAACCAGCATTTCATTTGAACACTCACTTCAGCTCAGTGCTCAGAATGAAGCTTAAAGATAAAGAGTTTCACCTCATAAAGCAAGAAATCTGGATATTGTGACCATTTAGACAAGAAACTGAGGAGGATTTCTTTCTAATACCAACCTGACATAATCTGTGCCTCCGTCTTCCTGGTGTCTTCATAACAAAGACTTTCTACCAACAATCAGGCTCTGGAAACAAAACTGAAATATTCCAACATCATTAAATTGATCAAACTAAAATAGAAAGTGGAATTCTTTAAGAAACAAATTTTAACAATAACCATTAACCGTTATGTAAAATATCCAACTTAACTTAAAACATTTCTATTTGTGGGTTGAAACCTCCATCATTATAACAGCAGTGGCACCAGAGTAGAGCCCTGAGGAATCCCTCATCCGATCTTTATAAATATACAAATAAAATAATCTTCAATGATCAAAAACTATCTGATAAATCAGCAGATATCTTGGTTTAAGGTGAGGAAGGTTCTGTATTGGAGGAATCCCACTCTAACCCACCAGTTGAACCAGTTTAAACTGGCAGATCTTTCAGCTCTTCTCTGTTCTCCAGGTTCTGTTCAGTTCTGCTCACCTGCACTTTAACACATGTTTCTAATCTGCAGCAGTCACGTGTGTCACGTCTCTGTTTCTTTAATTCGACCACATGAATCGGGTCTGTGGTTTTTACACAACAGCCTCAGGACAGTTTGGGTTGAATTCAAACACTTCATGCTGTACCAACATTTTACTGTCCTGCTTCGTTTCCAAAGTTTCCACACAGTTAATCTGCATGTTATCCTGTAATGTGTTATCTCTCTCTGCTGTATCGTCCTTCAGAAACCCAAACCGACTCACTCTGGTCCCGGCGGAGCTGCTGTTGGTGACAGTTTGTAGTGTTTGGTGTTTCCACGGCTCTTTATGTGTCCTGTGTGCAGGAGGCCCTCCAGGTGGCCAGCTCTCATTATGAAGCAGCATAAACCGCTCAGATCAGGCCGACACCTGCTTCTCATTGGGACGTGAGCTGCGGCTGCTGCTTGTATACCTGAAAGCGCTGCGATACCTTTGATCTTTACACAAATGCAGTAAAAATGCAGCTCCTGTGCAGACAGGCCATGTTTTCCTTTAGCTCTGAGGAATTAACTTTGCTGCTTCAAGCTGCTGCGTGGCTAAACTGGAGAAACTCACTGAAAAAACCAAACGGCAGCGTTTCCTTCACCAAAACCCCTGATGTAAATCAACCTCCATCTACAGGAGCATCTGATTAACCACCATGTTGGAGGTTAAACTCTGGAATCTAAGTGTGCAGTTCAACAGTAAAGTTGGGTTTTACTTCTGTTCAGAACTAATCCTCTTGGATTGATTTAATTCTGCCTTACAGAGATCAGAATAATCCTTCGTTCTTGTTCTTAAAGAAGCCAGAACTCGAGGAATACTCTGCTGCTGTTGTTTTTGTCGTGTGTCGTTGCTCAGCTCATCAGCTTGTTTTAAAGGTTTTCCAGGATCAGACTGGAAAACCTTCCATGTTGGCGAAGCAGCTGATAGTTTGCAGATCGTCCTGCTGTTACAGGAGGGATGAGAGAACCGAGTCATTAAAGGATGAGAAAAACTGACTGACTGAGTGGAAATGACAGCTGGGGAGGATCAGGATGCTTCACGATCCAACAGCATGGACTGACTGTTATTAACACATTTCAGTGCTTTGCTACCTGTCTGGTGTCTAAGTTCACAAACATTTAGTTTGGAGTCACTGCTGGATTCTTGACTGATTCTGGTGGCGACTAAACTTTAGCGAATGACTTATGGACTTCTGGCTCTTTGAATGGAGCCCAAACGTTTCATTCATTCACTTCAAATCATCCATTTCTGAAAATGTCTGAAAATAAGCCAATTTATCATAAATACAGTTTTGAAATAAAAAAAATGAAAGGAAAAAACATGAACTTTAGTTGCTTTTGCAGAAACAAATATCATTTTATACATTATTAAATATAATTAAGGCAAAGCACCGAAGGTAAACAAGAAGCAGAAGCAGAAGAAGAAGAAGAAGAAGAAACAGAAGAACAAGAAGAAGAAAGAGCCTCCAGGTCTGTTCAGGGTAAAGAATCGGGTCTGTTACGTCCACTGCCCTCTAGGGGTCGCCATAGAGACCAATATTTGCTCTTCTGTTTGTTTGCAGACCTGCTGTCACACCTGGAACCACTTCCTCCTCATCATCAGTGGATTGGATGAAAGGTTTACTTTAGTTTATTGTTTTGGCCTCAGAAAGCCTGAAGTTTGTGTTTGTAAAGTCCTGAACCAGTGGAAAATAAATAATTGAGATATTAAGTTTAACTTCTTTTAGTTATCGGCTTCAAATGTAATATCCAGTGTGTGTTGCACCATGTGCCACCCTGATTCATTCAGAGTTGTCCTTAACCTCAGCCTAAACCCAGAGACGCGTCACCTCTCTCTCTCTGAGTATGTTGACCTTTGACCTGGCTGCGAAGCCCCGACTGTTTGCATGTGGAGGTTTGGTGCAGGTGCTTCCATGCATATTTTATTCCACATAAATAGCCTGGAATCATAATTTCAGCTCAGAAACAGAATAAAGATGTTTAGTTCCTGGTTTGAGGTTTTTCTCTCGGCTGAATCCATCAAACTCTCTGGGTTTCCTGCTGGACCTCGACTTGGTCACCAAACCCAGCACCTGGTTCAGCCTGGATGATGTAGAACATCTTATGAATCAGGTATGGATTATGGATTAAGCATCTAGCATTTAGAGTTTTGACTCCAGTAATAACTGGAAAGCTCAACGTTGCAGAAAATGCTGGATTTCTTCTCCGGTGAAGAAAATGTGAAAAAGCAGCTTTTGTTCCCAGATGCATCATGAGAACCTGATGAATTCAGTGTCAGGTTGTAGAAACCAGACTGATCATTGAATGACCTCACAGCCCAGATCACAGAACAGAAATAAAACCTCCAGCTGAACGTGGTTGAGAAGGAAAGTGTTGCGTCTCTCTGGGTGGCAGATTGTGTTTTACAGCGCTCTCTGCAGAGGAAACGTCTCAGCTGGTAAAACCTCATTTTCAGCTGTTTTAAAGCATCCTGAGCTCCCAGCAGGAGACCAGAGGTCATTTAGTAAAACCAGTAAAACCAAACAAAAGCATTTTGTAAGAAGAGATCAGCTGTAGAACAAAGAAACACTGAATGTTAAAGTATTTTAGACGAGTTTCTGAGGTAAATATCTGAGTACACTGGAAATAAAACTATGACAAAGTAACTTTTCACCAAGATATTGAAGTTTGTTTTAAGTAAATAAATCCATCGTATTGATTAAAAAATGTTATTTTCCAGGTTTTCTTGTAACAAGATATTTTTCATAATTTAAGTGAAATAATCTGTCAGTATTTTTTCATCAATATTGATGAATTATTGATCAATATTGTGTTAGTTTTGTCCTTTTTTAAGTATACAGACTTGAATAAGGCAAGTTAATATATTTACCAAGTATTTTTGCTCTAGAAACTAAATAAAAATACTTGGTAAGATTTTGTGTTTTTGTAGTGAAGATTCATAACTTTTGATCTTCTTCCATTTTATCACATTATTCTGTAGTTTTTAGTGTCTCTGTCTGTGACAGATCAACACAGTGGAGCAGAGCTGTGGAGTGAAAGAAAAATTCCTCATGTTTTTGGTTTTCTTCAAATCTGAAAAGTGTGGCATGCCTTTGCCTTCAGCTTTCTTTATGCCGATGTCTTTAAAATCTTCAGCTCTAAATGTGCAAAAGTGATAAACCTCCAAAAACTTTAATTCAAAGAAAGGTTGTTTTACAAATAATTTAAATACAAATACATTTTTCATAATTCTTTCTTTAAAAAACCCAATGCATCATTTTCCTTCTCGTTCATCACTAAGCATCACTTTGAGTTGGTCCATCTCCAAAAGTCTCAGACATTCCTGATAAAATAACAGACTCTCCGTCACAGAGCTGCTCTGGTGTTTAACATCTGTGATCAATAATCTGAAATCAACCCGACTGAGAGGTTCTTCAGTGTGAAGTGACTCTGAGTCAGAAGTGAAACCTCAGAATAATTTCAGCCTCGGTTCTGACCACTGAGATGCTGTAATTACAGACAAACAGGCTGAGCTTCACACCTCAAAACGGATCAAAACTCTGATTTCAACTCAGATCCTCAACAAGCTGGAAAAAAAACTCTGGATGGTTTTATTGAGAGATTCATGTTTGGTTTTGTGATTATGAACAATAATTTGAGAAGATCTTTGATTGATTGATTATTCCAGATAAAATGTTGCAGCTTTGAGCTGCAGCTGCTTTGGTTTGGCTGCAGCACCAAGCAGCAGCAGCAGCAGCAGCATCATTATGAAAGAATCTCAGGACAAAGAGTCGGACCACAGCTTGTTTACAATGAAACTCAACTTCCAAACATTTAAGAATCCAAACTAAACACGTTTCCAGGTTAAATGATCAGGATTGATTGGATGCATTTGGAGATAAATTAGTTTCAATTTCTCATTTGTGTTTGTTAGCAGGTTGATCTTTACAGTTTCAGGGCCAATGAGAAGTGAAGAGTTAAAACCTTCCTGTAACTCGGGAGCCGCTGGAGGTGGAGAAGCTCTTCCTCTCTCACTCCTCCCTCCATCAGAGGTTGGAGCAGCTGAACTCCAAACCTCCTCAGATCAGCAGCTGAGCGGAAAGCAGCGGCTCCTAATTTATTGAACCATGAAGCTGCGCTCCTTTGCCCGCCTGGCGCTGTCCTTTGCGCATGTTTGCTTCCTCTGCTGCTTTCTGGAGGCAGTTTGCGCTCAGGAAGCTGCTGGGTCTGATGCGCTCCGCAGGGGGTTGACATGGCAACACAACGGGCAGGTCTTCAGCATCCTGAGCCGCGGGGCCCAGTACAGACCCACCGGGAGGCGGCAGAGCGGCTCCCCGCGCCGCAGCGACCCGGTCCTGGTCCTCAGCAGCGCCAACGACACGGCGGCGGGCGCTGCGTCCCGGGGGGCGCCGCGGGTCCCCGCCGCCAGCAGCACCGCGCAGCTCCGCGCCATGGCGCGCCAGCAGCCGCAGGCCGCGGGGGAAGGAGGCTCAGCCCCGGCCAACAGGGAGGACGGGATGGTCGGAGATGACCCCTACAACCCCTACAAGCACCACGGCTACGACCCCTATTACAACTACTTTGACACGTACCACAGACCCAGACCTCAGGCCCAGGCCCGGCCCGGATACGGAACCCGCTACCACCAGAACGGTCAGAGCTTTTCTGTCTGATTGCTGCCATTTAGAGTTTGGTTTGGTTTAATTAATGATAAATTGACTGGTTTATGTTTATTGATAAGTGAAGTTTCTGTGGAGTTTTATGTCTTTTCCTGATGAAAGTTTAAATTCCTGCTTTTATTGACTCATTACTGCAGCTCAGTCCCCCAATCAGCTCCAAGCTAAAGAGAGTCAGATGTCTGACTTCATACTGAACCATAAAGCTCCTGATTTATCCTCATCACTGCATCTTTTACTGAACCTCATCTGGTCCAAACAGAACCGTTACAACAGCAGCAGCAAGAAGAGAGGAGCTCAAAACAGAAACATTTTAAAAATGAGCAAATATTAGGAATGTGAGAAGAGCCTGTTATTGCAAAAAACAAGTTTCTGAGCTGAAATCAGAGCAGCAGGTCTGATGGTGAGAGAAAATCCATCCTGAGATTCACTATAAAAACTCAACAGTTTGACTTTCTGTTGTCCAACCAACAAATCTAATTATTCTGTTTCTGAAAATAATTTTATTAAACACGAAGAGACCGACCCAAAAACTCACCAGAACAACCCAGATATTCAGAATGAGAAGTTCAGGTTCTGTTGGACTCTGGGAGAAAAACAGAGGCACCGAGAGAAAAACCGTGAAGGCTACAGAAAATAAACACACACACACACACACACACACCCCAGCTCGGATCAGAACCAGGATCGTCTCGTACATTCAGCTAAATTACATCTGTTGATAATTCTGCACTGGATGTAAACAAAGATTTAGCTTTTTGTTTTAACAAAAAAACCCTTTAAATTAAAAAAATAAAACAGATTTTGTTAATTTCAACATGTCTGATGGATTTTCAGCTCCTCTGAGGTTCTGGTTAAATCTCAACCTTCGGTTCTGGTCCAGTTGCCTCTCAGGTTTAATCAGGTGGAAAAGAGAATAAAAAGTTTTAATCTGTGAAGTGAAAAGGCTCATACTTTCTGATTTCTCTTTGTTTTAGACACAAAATGTTCAGTTTTTATTCCAGATCCCAACCAGCAGCTTAAAGTTCTGACTTTTTAGAGTTTCTTTATGATTTTGGTTAATAAACCTCAGGAAAAAAAACTGCATTCATATTCTATCAAACACTTTAAACATTAAATGTTCATCTGGTTCTTCTTCACTGCAGAAGAAGAGATGCCATTTTCTAAATGACATATTTTAACCTTGAACTTGTATAATTCATAATGAAATATTGAGCTTTTCTTTGTTTTTAGTCAAAAGGGATTTACAGCGCCCCCTGTTGGTTACAGAGCTGTTATTGCAATCTTTCCAACCCAATCTGTAGAACTACAGAACCAGAACCAGAACAGCAGAGAAGGTGGAACAGAACAAAAAAAAGAAAGAAAGAAAGAAAGAAACATTGCATGTATTTTTCAAACCTGTAAGATTTGAATTTGGAGATGGATTTTCTTTTAAAAAGTCAGATTGAAACACTAGAAAGAACTGAGAAGCTGCAGCTTCTATTAAATCATGTCTGATTTCATTTAAAGCAGAGATCAGTTGATATAAACACGTTTCCTGCCATCAGAAGAGGCTTTATAGTTATTAACAGAAGTAACTTTCCTTCAGTCGTCTTCTCTTTCTGACTGAAACCGTTTAAAAGCTTCTGTTTGTTGTTCAGATATTTTAAATGACCTTAAATCTTTTCCTCACCTGAACTGCTTCCTCTGGGCTGCAGGTCTCCCGGATCTGGTTCCGGATCCGTATTACATCCAGATCGCCTCGTACGTCCAGCGGTCGCCCATGTACAACCTGCGCTGCGCTGCTGAGGAGAACTGCCTCGCCTCGTAAGCTTTCCTCTTCCTCAGTCATGTGAAGTTTTATTAGTGAAGATATGAAAGGAGTCCAGTTCTTTCTCCCAACCTGCTTTTTAACTTTGGTTCTTTTTGTTTCCTGAACCAAGTCCAGAATGAGTGTAGAGATCTGGTGAACCTCAACTTGAATGTTAACAAAACAGAGGAGATTAATGACGATGATGACTTTTTCTGACTTATTATGAGAACAAACTTATTTAGGTTTGATTTTAATTGTGTTTCTTAATTGAAACACAGCAAATCAAAGTTTCGTTTTTTTCGACTTTAGCAGCATATTGACAAAGTTTGTAATGAAAATGCAGCTAATGAAGCAGCTAGTCTACCAGGAAGCTCAGATCCTTCAAGGTTCGCTGCAAACGGCTGCAGATCTGTAAAGTATCAGCTGGTTCATAAATCAGGAACAATTTCCTTAGTTTACAGAGATCAGCTGATATTCTGCAAAAGCCTGAAAATCAGTTTTTTGTTTGTTTGCTGTGACAGAGGGATGACTGACAGCTGCAAGGTTAACAATATTCACCGCAATGTTAACAACTTTGAGACGATTCAGACAAAAAATAAAATCAAACAAACTCAGAATCAGCAGATTAGACGTTTTAAAGATCGTCCATAAAACTAGAATCAGTGCCATAAATACCAGCTGGTTGAGAGCAGCTGCTCTTCTGCATCATCAGCTTTAATACGAGTTACAGCAGACTTTAATTTGCTCCGGGATCAATAAAATATTCTGAATGTTTTTATGCATTTCCGTCACATCAACATCACAAAGGACTGGCTGCTGATCCATCTGAGCCAAATTTATGTTTCCACCAAAGAAAAGTGAAGATATGACATTCTACATTAAAATAAAACTGAAAACTAGATATTTTTTTATCCTTTATGTTCTTAAAGGTTGTGAATTTGTTCTTTCGACATGGATCATCTCTGTTTTCCAGCTCGTCTCGCTACGCTGCAGATTACGACACCAGAGTTTTGCTGAGGTTCACTCAGCGGGTGAAGAATCAGGGAACGGCCGACTTCCTGCCCAGCAGACCAAGATACGCCTGGGAGTGGCACAGCTGTCACAAGTACGCAGATCAGTACAGATTCACACTTTAGATCTGATTTTATGGAGGCTGAAGGTAAAAACAAACCCAACAAACTACAAGCCAGGAGTTTTTGTTCTGAAATTCTGTTAATGTGAACATATTGTTATATTCCACCACATAACTGAGGAAAATCTGAGAATGAAGAAGGACGTTTAGCCTCATTGCTAACATCACTTTTGTTTAAAACATTGTTCTAATCACCAGGAAATAAAATAAATATTCTGAAATGACTCAATTTAATCACATTTTGAGTACAACTAAAACCAAGAGTCGAACATATTCCTAAATATTTAAATAAAACAACAAGGAACATAAAATAATCAAATTTGATTCAATTAATTTATTAATCATAAAACTAGAAACATTTTATTATTGCTAGATGAATTAGAATATAAAAATGAATTAGCTTTTCTTCTATAGCTCAGATTCATGTGAGGGATTTTAAATAATCTGAAATATAAAACATGATCCAAACATGTAAAAAGGACAATCTGAACTCTGCACCCTGAGGAACTCCAGAAGTGATTGCAGAAGATAAAAATTACATTTTACTAACATGTTTGTCATTCAGGTTTAGCATCTTTCTGGAATATTTTATTGATTTTTATTTTTAGATTGACCTCTGTCGTGTTTGTCCAGTCACTTTCACAGCATGGATGAGTTCAGCCTGTATGAGCTGCTGGACGCTCGGAGCTACAGCCACGTAGCCGAGGGCCACAAGGCCAGTTTCTGCCTGGAGGACACGTCCTGCGACCCGGGATACTACCGCCGCTACGCCTGCACCTCACACACACAGGTACACACACCTGCTGAACAGCAACATTATTTCAAACTAGAAACATTCAGGAACAAAATAAAACAGACAGTAGAGAACAAGATCCAGACATAAATACAATGACAATTATTGTAGATTATAAATTTATTATAAAATTAAATTGGTGTTCCAGGGTTGAATTGAAGTTAGCGCTGTAGCATTAGCTTCCACTAAATACTGCGTTGGTGTAGCGCTTCAGGGCTAGCTAGCTAGTTAGCAACAGTCTGTAGAGGAATGAAGCATAGTTAAAGCAAGACAGTGTCATCACCAGACAGGTCAAAGTTCATGGATATGATGGATGGTGGTGCCCTCTAAAGGCAGCAAACTGTAAATAAAGACACAATAAAAAATAAAGTATAAAAATGCTAAAGATGTTTTTGCTGCTGTTCAGGGTTTGAGTCCTGGATGTTACGATACCTACAGCGCCGACATCGACTGCCAGTGGATCGACATCACCGACGTCTCGCCTGGAAAATACATCCTGAAGGTCTGGATGAAAATCCCTACTCTCTTTGTCTGTGTTCAGGTGTTTCAGCAGAGATTAATGTCCAACCTGTGAAATCTCTCATGTCCAGAAGACAAACCTGTTCTCTGTCCTGCTGCAGGTGACGGTGAATCCCAGGCAGCAGGTTCCAGAGTCCAACTTCAACAACAACGTGGCTCGATGTGACGTTCACTACACTGGCAACGCGGCTCACATCTCTGGATGCAGCCTGACGGGGTAAAACACTCACACTGACGGAAACCTGCAGGTTTAGGGATCATCTGGTACTGAACCGAGATTAATCTCAAAGGTTTGGGTCCAAAAATACTGGAACCTCCAGAAATATCTACATAACAAACGTCTATAGAATCCCTCAGCCTGTGGCTAAATGTCTAGATTACTAATTAAAATATTTAGTTAGAGGCTAAATAGTTGGTTTAGAGGTAGATATTTACATTTATTAATAATATCTACATATATATATATAGTTATCTTATTGTTAGCTTTCTACTTAAATATTTAGTTTGGAGCTAAATTGATGTTTAAATATTTAGGTTAAACTGTGAAGCTTATAAATGAAAGAATAACCTGGTAACTTGGTTGTTTTTGTTTTTTGTTTGTTTTTGCAGGTATTGAGAAAAATCCTTAAAATGAGCCTGAAGAAAAAGTCAAAGGTCAAAGTTCATGAAGTGAAAGTTACACTTTGTTTACATGAGACCCAAAATATTCACTTTAAGCAAACAGCTGAAGCAGAGAGGTGACGCGTTTCCACAGCAGAGACCCGGTTCTTACTGGACTCTGTTCTGGTTCCTCATCTGGGTTCTGTATTACCTCCCAGCTGGACTTACTGGTCTCCTGCTTCTTCTTCTTCTTCTTCCCTTACAGATTTTTATATTCATTTACTGATGGAGGCTGATAATTTAGACTGGAGATGAAAAACGTTTTATGGCAGAAATGAAGATCAATGCAAAGCTTAAAAACTATTTAATCTAGTTTTTATCTATTAGAGTCCCAGGGAAATATCAGCGTTTTCTCACAGTTCAGAAATATTTTCTTCAAATCTGCTTATTTCTAAGAGCAAAAAAAAAAAACAAAAAAAACTTTCCTTTATTACACAAAGACTTTTTATCTGCATGTTTTCTCTTGCTTTTTATATAAAACATGATATGTGTTGTTTAATTTAATCATTTACAATAATTTCTAGGTATTTTTTACAGGAAACTGATTCAAACTTTAACATTCATGGTGATAAAGATCAGATCTTCATCTTTCGGTGCTAAAAACCAGGTTTTCCCTTTGTGACTTTTTATTTCTATTAAGTAACAACTGAAGTCAGATTTCTGTGGATGTGTGTGAGTGTGTGTGTGTGAGGGGTTGGGGGTGTGAGTGTGTGTGTGTGTGTGTGTGTGTTTTCTGCTGTGGGGTGAGCAGTGGAGTGTGTGTTTGCCAGCCAGGCTGTAAACGGATGAGCTCCCAGTGTCTTCTTCCATCGCTGCTTCAATAAATTTGGCTTAAACGTGAAACTCTGTGTGACTGGATGTTTTAACAAAACGATATTTTAAAGAGTCGTCTGTTTGACACATTTACACACTTTAAACTTTTCACATTCTGTCACTTTAAAGCAATAAACTTCAGTGTTTTGTGTCAGACCAACACAAAGCACAAAATTAAGTGGAAGGAAAACAACATGTAGGCTTGATTTTTATAAACAAAAAGTCATCTGAAAAACTACAGCAGAGTATTAGGGCCACGCAAAAACACAAAAATAATTAAATTACAACAACAAAGTAATAATATTATGAAGTCATTATATTAGAAAATACAGTCGAAATAATAAAAAAACATTATTTTTATAGTATTACAAGTATAAGCCATAATATTACAACTTTACTCTGGTAATTTAATGACTTAATTCTCCTCATTTTAATTTACTTTTTTCTTAGCATGACTCTAATACTCTGTCTTACAGAAATGCAGAAAGAAATGTGTATGTTCATAAAATATTACTTTTCAAAATATAAATGTCATACACCCAGAGTGTTGTGTGCAATAATAACATTTAATATTATGTGTAATATAGAGATAAAATGAAAGGAACAGGAAACCAGCAGGAAGAAAGTGGACTTGAGATGCTTTGGCAGAAATAAAAATCTTTTTTTCTCAACATTAAATATAATAATTAGGGAAACACATAGATGGTAAACAACTACTTGGCTATAAACATTAACCAAGCAAGAAGAAACCGAGCAGAATGGAGCTCACGGTCCAGTGAAACACGGCAAAGAAGAAAACTCTCCGGTTGGACTGGAAACTCTGGCAGAGAGAGTTTGTCTCCACCTAGCGTCCAGACAGAGGAAGTTCAGCGTCACTCAGCTTTAAAAAAATCTTTCTAGCTGTAATTTCCTACGTTTGTCACCAGGTGGCGGAGTTGCGTTGATGCAGTTCATCACTTTGTGTCATAAAGGATATAAATAAATGCCACAAAGTTAACAATATTAGATTTAGTCCTGCATCTTAAAAGCGGATGCAGATATTTATAAATCTAATAAAACTAGTAAATTAGTAAATTAAAGTAATTAGCCGCTTAATATATTCAAAATTATACAACTGCTTTATTTATTCCACTATAAAGAAACCAAATAATATTTGGGGGGAAAAAAACTATACAAATGATTTAGCGTTAAGGATGAACGTGTCATGTAGAGATTTATTGATTACTTATCTGAGCTAATTGAATCAATAAAGTTTATTTAAATAAGAGCAAAATGAAAGTTTATGATAATTAAATCTGTTAATTTGCACAGCGTGTTGAGAATAATGACTAAAGTGTAACTGGGTTTTTTTTAATTCTAGGGATAACGGGTCCAAATAACGGCTCTCCTCCTCCTGTCTGGCTGCCAAAGATCGTCTATTGTAACGATGAGTCACCCATATCGGAAAGAAAAATAAAGCTCATTTTTTTAGCAAGCAGCGCCTTCAGTTTAATTTAATATAAATGCTGCAAATTTAAGAAGGCAGCAGGAAAATCTAACAATACTGGCATTACAAAAATCTATTTAAAAAAGTTTTTAATTTTCATTTTCTGGTCTGGCACAAAATCAATAGAACAACAAAAGCAAATATGATCTATTCCCTCTGTGCACAAAACGGATGTATGCCCACTCATGCCGCCCTGGGTGGTGAGCCATGTTAACCATGTCAAAAAATAATAATAATTAAATAAAAAATAAATACACTGTGATAACAAAACATGTGTTTCATGTTATAATAATACAGAAAGATCAAGATTTTGTTCTGGGGTACAGTAGTGTTTAATTATGAGCAACAAAGATGAAAATAACTGAAAACTGATTAAATTAATTCCTGCTTTTGACTCACTAAATTATGTCACAATTTACGTTTATCCACAACTTTAGAAATTTTGTTTTGTTTTATTTTACAGAAATTAAATTTTCTTTAAAAAAAATATGGCAAACATTATTATTTCAAATATAAAACAGCTTCTGTTATGAATGATGTCCTTAATTTTCACTTATGATGCATTATTCATTAAAAATAATTTTTAAAAATAATTTGTTCTCATGTAATTTATTTTTATTAGTCTTGATTTCTAAACCTTAATGTATTTGTTTTCTTGCTGTTTTGCTCCTTTACTTTCTTCACAATGTGATATTTTAACGGAGCAGCTTCGGCATCGCAAACAGAAGTAACTCTCCGTGTTTGTGAAAACGTGTCGGAGTGAGCCCTCCTGTCTCCGCTCCTCTCTGATTGGCCCATATGTCAAAGTCTTTGTGCTCCTGAAGACATCGAGGCGACAGCAGGGAAAAAACAGCTGGATCAGCTAGCGGCTCCGCTGGCTCCTCCAGCCCCTCCACCGGCTCGTTCCTCCGGGTTCCCACCCTCACTTCGACACGGTACAGTCTTCCACGGCTTTTCATGACACCCTGAGCGGGCAGCTGCGGGTTTCCCAGCCGAGCCGCCGGTTCGACCCAGTTTTCCAGCAGCTTTCCACGTTAGCCAGTTAGCTGATTAGCCAGTTAGCTGATTAGCCTGTTAGCTTAGCTGCTGATCCTGCTGGAGGATGAGCGGATTAAACCAGCTGGCAGCAACAATCAGATCAGAAACATTTACTGTCACTCAGCAGTTTGAAAACATTCAGCTCGTTTTGAAACTGGAGGAAAAATTTACCTGGAATCACTAAATGTTGCGTTCAGGTGAAGTTTTAATTAAATGGGCTGAAGTTTATCTGTAAACTCTCCAGAAAATATATTTTTTCTTTAAAAGGTGGTTGCTAAAGGACTAAAATTTAAATGACTGAAATTATGTTTACTATTAGTTACCAGTTATTTTATTTTTTAGGGGAAAAAACGCATAAATGTTTTATTTTGTCGGATGCAAGTTTACAGTAAATACATGCTTAGATTTTTTTCTCTTTCAGTTTTCTTTAAATTTAGTTGCTGAATGAAACCAGATCTGACTCGGATGAGTTTGTTTTTGCTTCAGTTAGAAGGAAACTCGTCATTTCCAGGTTCAAACTCCAGGAAAACCACAAATCAGAACCTGCCCGTCCAGTTTGGGTCAGGTTCTGGTGCTGCTGCACGGCTGGGTTTGTACAGGGATTTAAAACTCTTAATTCATTTAATCAGTGTTGATATGACATTATGATATTAACCTGATTTGTGGTTCTGTGTGAAATATTTGGATATTATTATGATTCATCTGCAGACAGAAAATGTTGCTGATTGTTTAAAAGATTTAATGCAGTAAAAGTGAAAAAAAGAAAATTGAGGTTTTGCTACACTTTTATAAGATATTCCATTTTGGGTTTTTTTGTTTGTTTGTTTTTTTAACTCTCATTGCTCCAACAATAATAATGCATAAAAATCCTTGTTGTTATGAGTTTTTGACCTAGTCAATAATCTGACACCCACATAAAAATATTGATCTTTCCTCTTTATTTTTGTCAAATATTGTGTTTTTTGTTTCTTTTGATGAAACAGATTTTAAAACTCTCTGGATCTCTCAGAACCTCTCGTCGGACCTCGTCGGTTTGCTCTGATTGGTCCTTTCATGTGTTTTTTTATGGTTGTTCTTCCTGGTGGAAACATTTCCACTGACAGAACCAGACCCAGTTGGTTCTGATTCTGGTTCTCTCTCAGTTAACCAGCCTGTTGTTTCTCTTCGATCTGCGTTCAGTCAGGTTGGTTACAGGTTCTGGTTCTAGCAGAACCTCTGATGCTCTTCTAGTAAAGTTCGGGTGGATCTTCCAGAACCGGTCCGGAGCCGCCGACCCGCTGGGCTTATTTTAGCTGCTGGCAGCCGGGCGGATCATCAGCTGTTCACATAAACACGGCGGCCAAATGTTTGCTCCTATTTTCCCTCTGCTCTTATTTTCAGCTTCCCGACCCAAACGGTTGTTATCCGGGCCGGCCCGGTTCTGTAAGCTGCATTTAGGGGTTTCAGCTCGGCGGTTCCTCCCACACAGAAAGCAGCTAACCCTGAGCGTCCTGCGGCCTCAGTGGAAGCTGGACCAGAACCAGAACTTTTTATTATTCTGTGGACTTCCTGCTGCTGCAGGTTCTAACCCGGTCGGGTTTTCTGGACGGTTCTGCCATCCTGTGAGCAGAGGTCTGACGCTGAGGTTCTGGTGGCTCTGTGAACCCGGTCAGAACCAGCGAATGAGTCCAGAAGGTCCCAGATGTTCTGCCCGGACCAGCAGAAAGCGATCCTGGAACATCTGGATCTGATTCGTTTTGTTGTTTTACAGTTGGGTTCTGTGGAGTAGGGATAAGTAGTCAGTAGCTGCCCTGTTGAAACAACCAATCCATCAAGTTTATTTATGTCGCACATTTCAGTAATAAGGTAGTTCAAAATGCTTTACATCATAAAAACAAACACGGTGCAGTCACCGTCTGTAGGAAGAGGAATTGTTTGGTTTGTCTCAGAACTTCAGATTTCCTCACACCAATTCAATCTACTACAGAAAAATCCACCAATCCTGAACTGCCTGGTTCTGGTTCAGGATTTCTGGATTTTTTTTTCTGAATCAAAGCTTCAAATTATTTGCAGAAAATTCACCTATTTGTGGATTTTCCCATAAAAATGTCTTAAGATAACAGAAATTACAGCTTAGAATCTGAAATACTTCAATGCTTCTTGTCTCACTGTTGACTGTTTACAAACCAGCCAATCAGGAATCTTCTTTTATTTTCCTTGGTTCTGATTGGCTGAATCCTAATGAGTGTCAATAAGAAAGACTGAAGATGTTTGGTTCTGCTGTAGCGCCGAGGCGGGTCCACTGTGAATTAATACATTTTAAAGTATTATGTAAGAGTTACTTTTTAAGTATTACATCATGTTGATGGTCACAAAAATCAAATTCATAATTTAAAATTAATTATGTGAAAAATTTCGGCCACAAAGCACCGCATTTGGTAGGATGTTTGTAAACGATTATTTTAGCAATCGATATTGATTATTGATATTGATATTGCTCCATTCATTAGAAAATTAAATTAGTAAAAAATATATAGAGATAAAATGTTGGTAAAAAATAATTCAGTTCTTTTTTTTTTGACTAGAAAACATTTTATTGCTTAAAATATGAAATGATTCAAATATCACTTTTAATCTCAAAAGTGTTTGAAGTATGAAAAACATATTTCATGAATAGATATTTTATTTACTGGAATATTTTATATTATTATATTTATATATATAAATACCTAAATTAATCATTTAGATAATAAGTAATGCTTATTTACTTCTAAATATCTAAATAAATATTTACTTGTATCTCTAAAATGTATTTAGATATTTATCTAAATAAATATTTAGTTTATTTATCTGTATATTCATATGGTATTAATGTAGATATTTATATTTGTATCTAAATAAATGTTTAGATATATCAAATTAAATGTAAATATTTAGCTATACATAAATATATCTAAATAAATATTTATATCTAAATGTTTATTTGTATTTAGATATTTATATCTGAGATAATCTTAATCTGCATCACCAGTCGTATCAGGATTAAAGTTTCTCCTGGAGCCTTTCTGCTTTTTGACCTCTTGACCCTCTCTGGACCGGTCCTGGTTTCCAGCTGGACCTCTGGTGTGTCGGTTCGACCCGTTCGGGTCGTCTGAGGTCAGCCACGCCGTGCAGAACGCCGCTCCTCATTAATCCAGATTATCCTGCTGTTTGTTGGCTTTGGCTCTGAGCTTCAGTCTGTTTACTGCTGAGGGGAAAGTTCTGCTGAGATTGGACCCGACTTCCAGAACTTCCTCCGTATTGTGTGTAAATCTGGGCCCAGTCTGGGTCAGAAACCCGGCTGGCTGGGTTTCCTGCAGCCGCTTCCTGTTTGATTCCTGCTGATTGTGTCGCGGAAGCAGAGCAAAATGTTCTGGTCCGGCCCGGTTTGTGACTCCGCTTCTGTCTGCAGCTGGTTCTGATTCTGATGATGAGGTGGAAACATGGAGGCTCCTGAATACCTGGACCTGGATGAGATCGACTTCTCTGATGACTCAGTGGTCCGTATGGAAACCCAAAACCACGCTCGGTTCTGTACCGACCCGGTTATGATTCATAACATCAGAACCTGTCATTTGTTTTCCAGTATTCTGTCACATCACTGAAGAACATCCCAGAACTGTCCAGAAGGAGCGATGGCCCGGCAGAGGAGAGACCAGGTGAGCAAAACTAAAAAATTACATGAAAAAACGGGAAATATTGAGAGAAAACTAATAAAACAATGAAATGATAAATTACATAACAGTAATTATGTTAAATTTATACATGTGTGATCAAATAATTTGGCAATGTTCTTACTTTTTTGATGTAATATTTGCCATTTATGTATTTCTGTATTAATTGACAATTTTGGCAGGATCAGTCTTCCATATTCCTCATCCAATCGCCTGAGTTCTTTGGATCAAACCTGCCGGGGTGACTTTCAAGGATTAAAAATAAAGACATCCAGGACGTTTGTCTGTTTTTTACGGAACGTTTCAGATGGAATATTTTCTTCTTCTGCAGCTCCGGCCATCAACTGGAGCCGCGGCGTTGCCTCCCACAGCGGGGGGGGAATCAAACCCACGGGCCTGGCCGAGGTCCACAGCAAGTTCCGTCCGGTGAAGAGGGTCTCCCCCCTGAAGCACCAGCCCGAAACCACAGAGTCGGACTCGGACGGGAAGAACCAGAACCAGGGTCCGGTTCTGGAGCAGAGCGAGGTCGGTAAGGACGAGTCCGGCTCCGAGAAGCAGACCGGCGCCTCCACGCCGTGCGACGGCTCCGGGGGCAAGGCGAAGGTCGGCGGGGTCGGCGGCAACGCTCAGGTTCTGTTCGGGGAGCTGGAGCACTACGACCTGGACATGGACGAGATTCTGGACGTCCCGTACATCAAGTCCAGCCAGCAGATGTCCACGCTGCCGCGGGTCCCACACGACAGGCGGTCTGTGGCGGGGGGCGGCGCCGGAGGGGGAACCCTGGAGAGGAACCGAGGAAGAGGAGGAGGGATGAAGAGCTCCACTCTGGCCCACAACGAGCCTCTGAGCAGCAGCAGCCAGACCCCAGTGAGTCCAAACGCCTGGTTCTGATCCTGCGTCTCACGCTCCAGTTTCTAGAGTTTTTCTAGAAAAGAAAAACGGTTTTTAATTTTTAGTTTCTTTATTAATGAGCCTCTTTGACCCTGAAGCTCCGTCTGGGTTCTGCTTTCCTGCAGTTCTGTGTTCTGTCTCCGGTGAAGTGGTCGGACCTCAGGAAGTCCAAGTCCATGGACCCGGACCTCCATCACCTGCACCGCCCCCCAGGAGCAGCCGGAGGCGGCGGCTACCAGGCGGAGCCGCCGCCTCCCGGCCTCCTCAGCTCCTCCTCTCTCTCCTCCTTCTCTGACGCAGGTGGGGTGTGAAAACTTTTCCCTCTGAGATCAGGAAACGTTCTGACCCGATCGGTTCTGCTTCCAGACAAGCTGCTGTCGGCGCGCGTCTTCCCGGACCCCCAGAGCCAGCGGTCGGGGGCGGAGCCTCCGGGGGGGCTGGCCTTCCCCCTGGCAGGGTGCATTGTGGGTAAACCGGACGCCTCCAAACCCTGGACTCCTGGAGGAGGAGGAGCGAGGGGAGAGCTGGACGAGGAGACGAAGAAGAACCAGAACATCATCAACATCGTCAGGGAGGGGCAGATCTCCCTGCTGGTGGGTGGAGGCATTACAGCGACCATTTCTACACACATTTCATAAAAACGTTAATTTATCTGGAGGGAACAGAACCGCTGCAAACGATTACTGTAGGACTGGACAATAAATCAATAATCACAATGGATACGTGATCAATATCGATAGATAATACGTCTGATAGAATGTTCAATCATTTCACTGAATTCTGATCCAGAACCGCACAGCATTCTGGGAGATGTAGGCGGAGGAAAGGTTGGGTGGCATCAACTCACTCACTCAGGCTGGTTGCTTAGCAACACCTTGTTGTGTCACCCATTTCAGGTTTAACTGCTTAAAAATAAAAACATGAAGTGAAAACTGTTGATAAAAGAGGAAATGTCACGTCAGCAGTTTACAGACATTTAAAACAAATCAATAATTATTGGTATCGATTGATATGAATGTTTACATCGTGTTGTTTTTCAGCCATTTGTTCCAACTGAATAAACTATTGAATATTTTGAGTTAATCAAATGAAAGATTCTTCCGTCCTGCAGCAGCTAGTTAAAGAAAATGCTGGTAAATGTTTTATTGTTTCCATTTAATTTAAAGTGATCTCACATCTTAATATGATAAAATGGCCTCTTCCTCCTCCTCTTCCTCCTGCAGCCTCACCTGGCGGCCGACAACCTGGAGCTGATCAGAGACGAGGACGGGAACAACCTGCTGCACGCCGCCGCCTCTCAGGGCCACGCCGACTGCCTGCAGCACCTCACCTCCCTGATGGGCGAGGACGGCCTCAACGAGCGCAACAGCCTGCAGCTCACCCCCGCCGGCCTGGGGGTAAAGGTCAGGCACCCGCTACAGCACTGCAGTCAGGCTGGACTTGGACTAGGCCATTGCCATATTTTATTTCATTAGCTGCTAAATGTTCTCTCAGCTGAATCTTTTAGGATTTTCCTGCTTTTTCTCCCAGGTTTTCTTTTTCCTGCAGCATCAAATCTGAATGAGCTCATTTAAAGTTTCAGACTGTTATTCTGTCTGGTTCTGTTGTGAATAAAGTACCGGATCAACTTCCCGACGGTTCAAGTTGTGTTTTTGTTTCTGCTGTCCAGTTAAGCTTTGGTTTAACTTCCTGTGCAGACAGGAAGCCGGCTGTAGAAACTCTGATAGGGAGGAAGATCAGGTCTGAGATAAAACAATGTTGTTTGTCCAATCAGACGGAGGGAGGAGAGTTCAGCCCAGCTGCTCTGATTGGCTGGCAGACAGGAAGCTGAGCAGCTGTTCTCTGCTCTGATTGGCTCATCTAGTTGAAGGAAGACAGATTTCCTACCAGCTGATTGTTAATAAAATATGTCAGACAGTCACGGTTTGTTGATGTTGGGATCAAACTGTTTAGAGCTCCAGGTTCAGGAGCCGGTGTCGCTCTGCAGAACTCGGTTCTGGGTAATAAGTGTGTGTGTGTTTCAGAACGGCCATCTGGAGTGTGTGCGGTGGATGGTGAGTGAGACGGAGGCCATCGCCGAGCTGAGCTGCACCAGAGAGCATCCCAGTTTGATCCACTATGCTGCTCGATACGGACAGGTAACCACGGCAACACCTGCAGCCGAGTTTACACTGAAGATGAAAGAAATGTTTTCAGAACTGAGGTGGCAGTTTTAGCATCACCTGCTTCAAATTCTGTAAAACAAAAATAATAAAAATCTCATATTCAACATCTCTTGCTATCCAATCATTAATCAGGAGAAGGTTCTGCTGTGGCTGCTGCAGTTCATGCAGGAACAGGCCATTTCCCTGGACGAAGTGGACCAGAACGGAAACTCGGCCGTCCACGTGGCGGCGCAGTACGGACACCTCACCTGTATCCAGGTAACTGGGCAGCCGGTCGAATGAAGCCGCTGGTTTCCTGATGATGTGTGGAAGCTGAGCTCCTGCCTCTGTGAGTCCAGACTCTGGTGGAGTACGGATCCAACGTGACGATCCAGAACCAGCAGGGGGAGCGGCCGTCGCAGAGCGCCGAGCGGCAGGGCCACACCACCTGCGCCCGCTACCTGGTGGTGGTGGAGACCTGCATGTCGCTGGCCTCGCAGGTCGTCAAGCTCACCAAGCAGCTCAACGAGTGAGTGGGCCCGGATCCAACCTGACCGCTGGACCAGAACCAAACCTTCAGCTGCCTGAGAACAAACTGAGTTTGTTTCATCTGATGTCATTTAGACAAACAGCAGAGAGGATCAACCTGCAGAAACACCTGCAGAGGCTGATGGAGCCCAGCAAGGCTGAGGGAACGCCGTCCAGGTCACCCAGGTAACGCACACACACACACACACCCCCACACACTCACTGCACACACACACACACACACACCCTCACTGCACACAGTGTATCTGCGCCTCCTTAGAAAATCTTAAATTCATTTAAAATAATAATCTGGTCTTTAATAAATCATGGGTCTTGAATTTTGTCCTGACAGAAATATTTAATCTGTTTGTTTTCTGGCAGAACTTTAACATCAGATAAAAAAAGGTTTGAAGGTTTTAGTTTAAAGGAGTAAAGACTAAATTCAACCCGGTTTTAGTTCTTCACCTTTCCACTGTAGCAGATGTTTGTTTTTCTCTAACTGTGTTTAACTGCTACTGTCCATTTCAGAAATAACTTTTCCTAATGGAATCACGACAATTTTTTTTTTTATTAAAAGTTTTGTCGCTCGGATGAGGTGAGGGTTTTTTTTTTTGTTTGTTTGTTTTTTTGATTGTTTTGAAATTGGCTTATTTAAAAAACTGAGATGGAAACGATTTGATCAACAACCAGATGTTACTACTGGAGAAAACCATGAAGAAGACGACAGGAAGTGGTTGGAGGAAGACGATGTTTTAAATGCCTTAAACTGATTCATGTGATTTTTATTGTTTCTTATTTATTAGAAAAACCACAAATGCAAAATTGCGTAACACAGTTATAATGTGAAGAGTTGAGGACGTTCAGTGATCTGGGAGCTGATTGGTCGATGATGTGATGTGATGTGTGTGTCCCTCCCTGGCCTCCAGTTCCCATCAGCCCCTGGTGGAGGCGTGTCCAGAGCTGCTGCTGACGGCCGAGGCGGCGCCTGGCGACGGACACTGGTTGGTCCGGCAGGGGGGCGTGGCTCCGGACTCGGTGCTGCGGCAGCTTCTGGGGAAAGATGGCGACGGCGTCAGAGAGAGGCCGCAGCCGGGCGCCGGCCTGGGCAGAGACGGCCCCGGCGCCGCGGGGGCCCCTGGGGGCAACAGGACCGGCCTGCTGGAGAGGAGGGAGCTCAAACTGGCCAGACTCAAACAGATCATGCAGCGCTCTCTGAGCGAGTCCGACTCCGAGGGCTACCCCCCGGAGGAGGGGCGGAACCAGGCCACGCTGCGACCCGATAGGCCGACCCACCTGCCAATCACAGAGGAGGAGCCGGCGTCCAACCACCTCAATCAGGTGATGAGGAAGCACCTCCCCTCCTCATCCTCGGCTGAGAAGAAGCTGGCCTTTTCTCTCAGCGGGTCAAAGTCTGTGGACAGCATCGGCTACACGCCGTCCCCCACGTCCAGCGACCCGGACGCCACGGACACCAGAACCCCGGAAACCCCCGCCGCCGACGGCCAGAAGGTCGCCACCAGCCCCAAGAGCGCCCTGAAGTCGCCGTCGTCCCGCAGGAAGACCTCCCAGAACCTGAAGCTCCGGGTCACCTTCGACGAGCAGGTCCACAAGAGCTCGTCCAATCAGGAGCCAGAACCCAGCCGGGCGCCGCCAGGGAAGGACAGGACTGCAGCCGCCAGCTCAGAGGGCAAGAGGTCATTCGGAACGTTCCGCTCCATCATGGAGACGCTGAGCGGGAACTCCAACCACAGCAGCAACAACAACAACGGCAGCAGCAGCAGCGGTCCGGTTAAACCGTCAGCCTATCAGAACTCACCTGGCAGGAAGTCCGTCGGGGGCGGAGCCAAGGGCAAGAGCCGAGTCAGCAACGTCTGACCAGCTGAAAACAGACGAGGCTCTGAACATGAGAACCAATCACATCGTAAATATTTAGTTTTTCATGAAAACTGATCAACTTCATTTCAACACATGAAAATTAAAAAAAAAATAATTCATTTGAGAACAAAAACGTTTATAGCTAATAATAAACGGATCATTTTCCTTTTAAATCAGATCTAACACCATTAGCTAAATCTGACTACGTTAGCTAACACCATTAGCTAAATCTGACTACTTTTGCTAACACCATTAGCTAAATCTGACTACGTTAGCTAACACCATTAGCTAACTCTGACTACGTTAGCTAACACCATTAGCTAACTCTGACTACGTTAGCTAACACCATTAGCTAAATCTGACTACGTTAGCTAACACCATTAGCTAACTCTGACTACGTTAGCTAACACCATTAGCTAAATCTGACTACGTTAGCTAACACCATTAGCTAAATCTGACTACGTTAGCTAGCACCATTAGCTGGAGCCAACGTGAAATCAGAAAGTTAATGATTGGATGTTTAAAGTGACGATCATCTTTATTAGAACAAAATGTTTCCATTCCTTCTCTAACCGTAAACAGTTAGAAACCTCTGCTCTCCTTTCTGAGTAGCATTTCCCAGCAGCACCACAAACTGCAGGTTATTGAGTTTATCACTTATGAAGCAGTTAATCCTGACGGGTCCGATCCTCGACCCAATCCTCCAGAAACAGTTCTAGGTTTGTCCGAATAATTTAATTTCTGATCCGTCAGGTTTGATTTTTGTTTTTCAGCTCTGAGTGAAAGAACCCAGTCGGTTCTGAACCGGTTCTGAACATCTCAGGTTGTCATAGGTCCAAATTCAGAGCTGATGATCAGACTTCTGGTTCTGGATGACCAGAGGATCGAGACTTTCAGTCTGGATTTGGACCCCAAACCTTTCAGTGCCTTTTAAATCAACAGAATTTCTAAAACTAGGCGGCTGCTGCTGATCCGGTTTCCTGGTGCTGGTCGGGATTCTGGATGAGTTTCTGCTGTTTGCTTTACTTCTTCATGAAACAAATCATTTTGTAGATCTTTAAGGAAATTATTTAGTTTCTGGTTGTTAAATTTCCCTGATTCTGAGACTTTCTCTGGGTTTTAGTCTCATCCAGTTTTCTGGTTTCCACCTGACTTTAAAAGTCAGAAAAACTTTTTAATAATTTCCATTTAGGCATTTTTAGTTTAAATGTGTTCAGATTTTCCAGTAATTTCCAATTATCATATAATTGAAGAATTTGGGTGAATAGTAAATTCTGTTTCCTTTTTTTAAGTTTGATTTAAAATATCGTCTCAAAACTACATGACCCACAATGCATCACAGCAATCTCCCCTGTCAGCAGGAATATAAGCCAAACATCCAACCGTTCCCACAAAACAATAAAAAATTTACTTCAAATGTTGGCAGATATTATTTAATAAAATCAACAAACTGAACAGTTTTTATGTTTGATGTAGTTCAGATATTATGAGCTACAACAGATCATGGATTTAATTAACTTCATAAAAGAGAATGTTTTTAAAATTAAAACAGGTTATTTTTGATCATTTATGTAGATTTACTGAAACTGGCAGTAAATCTGGTCTATCATCAACTATTTTGAATCCATAAACAGAAACTTCTGGATTTTCTGCATAAAGTTGTAGCTGATATTATGATTGTCAGGAACATAAATCTGCCATCAACATAAAGGAGGAAATGTTCAGTAAAGTGACCCGAGGACGGAGCCTTGAGGAACACCACGTTTAATTTACCTGAAGAAATAAACGGTTTCACTGCTGGATATTCTTGACCATAATTAGCTCCAGATGGATGAATCTTTCTGACACAGATTGATCATTTTAAACCGTTTTGTTTCATTTTCACGTCTCGGTTTTGTTTTAAAGGTTCTCATGTTCTTTGCCTCAAATCTTCAACCTTTTTAAAGTTCTCATAGACAAACTATTTTTTCAGCTCCGCCTGTATTTGAGGTGAGTCTGAATACTTCAGATCTCCCTGATTCTCTTTCAACTTCCCATCATTTTAATTGATTTTCAACGTTTGAACTGATTCATGTTTGTTTCCTGAACTCCACTACAGACAAAGTATTTATGTTTCTGCACACAGTGTTACGTTTAAAATGAAATGTTTTAATCCTGCACCAGCACAACAAATACTTTAAAAAACCCACTGTACATATTTTATTAGTATTTAAATTGTTTACGTTATATTTCACATTTTATTTCTTTATTATCTATGCAGTATTTTTGGCATGAGGTAGACGTTAGATGACGGGGAGGTTTGAAGAAGCACCTTCTACATTTTTATCTGCATGACGTTTGAAGTGGGAGAAGAAAGTTTTCTATAGCTTGTTTTGATGAAGCTGGAATCTGATGAAAAGCTCCAGGAGTCTGATTCTGTTTTTTGGTTGATTTTTAAAGTTTCTATTTGGCACCAAAGTTATGAAACGATCTCCTTCAGTGAATCCAGTTAGTTTACATTTAAAATCTTCAGCCACATTTCTCTCTTTTTGGGAGTTTTGCCTGAATTTCAGGTTATTTTTACAGATCTAGCGCCTCCTGGTGAGAACTAGGGGATGTGCATCTGGAGGTAATCTGAGTTCAGCATTTTGTCCCATTCACATCCTGGGTTAAAGGTCGTCGCTGTGAGTTTCTGCTGTGCAGTCTGCTGATGACCTCAGCACCACTTTTAGAGGACGTCTGTCTGAAATTTCTCCTGATTCTGGTTGTTTTTCTGTAAGTTAAAGTTTATTTTGGGATCAAGTTCAGACAAAAACATTCTCAGCTAATCGCAGAAAAACTCCAAACTGACTGTTTGCCAAAAGAAAACGTCTGGACCTTGTTGAATGAAGGAGTCTGAGGTCACAGAGTGGAGACTTTCAGACAAACTGAAATAAACTTTTATTTCTGGACTTTTATTTGGAGTCATGTTGATTTTCTCAGTTTTATTTTCACTCTGACTGTAAAATAAACTTTTTTTGTTTTGTTTTTTTAATCGCACAAAGTCTCAAAATAATCTTAAAATGTTGTGACTAAATATGCTAAAGCAAAAAGGCCTTGATGGAAGGAAAACACTTCAGAAAGTTTCTCTCCTGATTAAGTTTGAATTTTAAGAGTTCACTGAAAAACAGAAATTTTTTTCCATCACATTCAAAGCAAAACATTTTCTATAATGTTTTGCTTTGATCACCGTTAACTTTTAAATCTCTTTGATTTTTTTACCGTTTCTTCTTTTTGTAGAAAGTATATTTAATTTTATTAGGTTGCTAATTAAATATTTAGTTAGAAATCTTAATATTTAACTTGCAAAGTAAATAGATACTTAACAAGCTTAATATTTAGTTAGCAGGCTAAATATTTAGTAACTAGATTTTAGCCATCAAGGTCAATATTTAGATTACAAACTAAATCTAAATAGATCCAAGCTAAATATTTAGCCTGCTAAAAAAGAAAAACTAGTTTGAAACTAACAAGAGAATAAATAATATGGATTATTTGCCTGAATAACCCAAATTGTTTGTTTTTGACTTTAACTTTACAAACAGTATCAAGTTACAAACCTGATGAAGTTCAAACCACCTTGCATCAAACTGCCATTTAAAACAGCAGTAGTAAGGGTCAAAGGTCAGAGCGTGTTTTCCTGAATCTCTGGCAGCAGAATATCTGCGTCCTCCTGCAGGCCTGTTAGAGGCCCTCTACAGGTCCCAGGACCCCACTTTTGACCACCCTGATAAGACGGATGTGTTGTGTGAATTGTTTAATGGACGGTTCATAACGGAGCGCATATTTATTTCTGCGCCCTTCAGCAGCATCAAAAACAGTCACTTACCGGCGGTCAGGATTTATGGTGTTTGGAGGGCAAATTGGTGTTTGATGGTTCCCACGCAGCGCCGCCGCTTCCCCACGGAGCCTGATGGGGCCCGCTCTAATGGCCGCCCTCCATCATGGCGGCAAATATGAAACACGAGCTCGCCGCGTGACAATTAGTAAAACAACAAGTTGAGATGTGAGGAAGGCTGAAGGAGCTCACAAAACAAAAACCACAAGCTGTTTGTTTTCTTTGCTCCGTCCTGCAGCGGGGGGGCGGGGGGCGTTAAGCTGATAAATTAGACCTCATTTATTGGACAACAGTTTGAGTCGATACCCAGGGGCCTCTGGACGAGGCTCCACAGCCGCTAATTGGTTCACTCTGTTTGCTGGGGGGCCTCACACACACCGGCTCCATGAAACTGGGAGAGACGAGCCGCTGGTCTGACAGCCGGGGGGCGGAGGAGTGTGGGGGGGTCATGTATAGATTTTTGTGTCTGTTGTTTCAGCTTATTTGTGTGCTTCTTTTACTCAGTCAATCAAATTTAATTGACACCGCTGGGCTGTGGCCGGGGGCCCAGCGGCATGCTGGGATATGACAGGCCTTTAATGCCAACGAGAGAGAGAGAGAGAGAGAGAGGAGGGTCTGTTTCTGAAGGATGGAGCGTGGGGGGGCAGAGGGGTGTGGGGGGGCAGAGGGGTGTGGGGGGGGCAGTGACCCGTCAACGGCATTAATTGATGTAACTGCAGCGATGACTGAAGCTAATAAATCCAACCTTTAAGAAAAAAGGTAATTAGACGACGCCCTGGTCAAAGAGCCGCACTGATAAACACCATTCGTCTTCCAGTGAGGCCTTCAGACACACACACCCACACACCCCCACGCACCCCATCCCCCCCCCACACACACCCACACACTTAATATTCAGATCAAACTCTACATTTACATTTTGACCAGGCCTGAACATCATGTCAGCAGGAAGCGTTTTGTTCCTGTTCCAGAGAGAAACGGATCATCACGGCTAAATGTTTAGCTTCAAACTAAATATTTAGTTAGCAAGCTAAATGTTAGCTTTTTAACTAAATATTTAACTTACAAATTAAATATTTAGTTCAGAGTTAAATATTTAACTTGCTAACTAAATATTTAGCTCCAAACTGCTTATTTAGCTAGCTGCTAGCTAAATGATTAGCTAGCTGCTACCGATTAGCTAGCAGGCTAATTATTTAGCCTGCTAGCTAAACATTTAGTTAGCAAGTTAAATATTTATCTCTGAACTAAATATTTAATTTGTAAGTTAAATATTGAGCTTGAAATTGTGAAACTTACAAGTGAATAAATAACTAGAACATAATCATCTTGATGATCTTTGAGATTTTCTAGAAAATATTTTGTGGACTAATGAGACAAAAGTGAACCTTCAATCATCTAAACCCAAACGAACCATTTCAGACGAACATTTAGCTACTAGAGAAGAGAGATGCACAAAGAGGAAAAGTCACCAAAAGGCTTTGCTGAAGAATGTCCAAGCATATCAATGGAAAGTTGAGTGGAAAGAAAAAGTTTGGTAGAAAAAGATGCACAAGTTGCAGAATTTGGTGAGATTGATGAGGTGAAAACTAACAACTGAAAACATTGTTTACATCACAGTCAGTGTTGGTTTGGGTCGCCTTGTTGTCTGCTGGTTCTGGTCCACTTGGTTCTGGTCTGCTGGGTTCTGGTCCGTTGGTTCTGGTCCACTGGGTTCTGGTCTCCTGGTTCTGGTCTCCTGGTTCTGGTCTGCTGGGTTCTGGTCCGCTGGGTTCTGGTCCGCTGGTTCTGGTCCGCTGGGTTCTTCCTGAACTCACAGCTTCGTTTCCTCTGCTTAAAGCTCCAATCTGGAAGAATTCAAATAGTTCACATCATTTTCTTATAAACTGTAAGAACTTTGATTGATTTCTTATCAATACTCCCTCATGAACATTTAAGTAGATGATTTTATTAAATGTTAGATTAAAATTTAATGTTTCTTATTCTACACCTGTCTTTAGTTATTCATTTCCTTTTGTTATTGCATTTGGTGAAACATCCAAGTATATTATTGTTACTTTCCTAAAAGTCATTTTTTGGATGATTGTATTTGCTGTAGTTCTGCTGCAGGGCCAGCAGGGGGCAGCATTGTGCTTCAGAGCCCAGCAGCAGTTTGGCTTTTCTCCTCCCAGTCCTTGGAGTTGATGGTGAGTCTGAAACCAGCAGCCGATCCTTGTTGTTTTTCTGCTGAACTGCCAGATCGGAACGCGCTGCCGTAAACCGGTTTGTTTTAATCCTCCTGTTGCTATAGTTACCACTCAGGCTCAGTTTCATGGCAGTTTGGACCCTAGAATCAGGGTTTGACCTCCTGGAATCAAATCTGATCCATCAGAAGAACAATTAGTCAAGTTGTTTGTTCCTTATCTGTCCAACAGAGGTTCTTTCCCAGGTCTTGGGCTCCGGCCCGGTTCCTTTGCAGGCGAACAGGGAAAAAACGGGCCTAACATCTTTCCTCTGTTCAGTGATTGTTATTCCAAATCTGAATTCCTTCCTGATTTCCAGGTCAGATTGATTCAGTCCATCTGACTCAGTGCATTTTGTTTAGGTTAAAACAAATCTTAGTGCGAACCAATCAACATCATTTTTAACTATTAAAATAATTATATTCCTCTACAGACTCCGGTCGTTGCAGATGTTCTGCTGAATGTCACAACGTTGCTCTCAAACATCGATTTCTCTGCTCTTTCCTCGAAGTCTGGATGTTTTTAGCTCAGATTTTTAACGAACTGCTTTTCGTTTCTTCACCTCCTGGAACATCAGAAACCAGAAAATGGTTTAGAGAATCTGCTGCAGGAAAACATCAGAAATGATTTCTCTCCTCATTTAGAAGTTTAAATAAGTTTATAAACTGTAAGAAGACGTTAACATTAACATCTAATTCATACTTTGGTTCTATCAGGGGTTTGAAACCTGAGGCTCCAGAGCCACAAGTGGCTCTTTGGATGTTTCACGCTGGGTCTTGATGACTTTGTCTAGAATTGTGAACTAAAGATTTTTAATAATAAAGTAGCATAGATTCATTTTAAACTTTCAAAGTAGAACGGCACTAAAATTTGCTTGGAATATATTTGATTGTTTTTATCAGGTTGGAAAAAAATTAGCTTGTTAATATTTTCTACAAATATCAAAATGTATCCATACTCATTTAAAAGTTTTATGTATTTTCTCTATTTAAAACCTAATAATAGAAGTAAAATTTTAGATCTACAAAAATAAGTATTTTTTTCCTTTTTGAAAGGTCATGTGACATTTCAGACTCTAAATTTTGGGGGTTTTTAGCTCTAAAGCAAAATGGCTGCAGACCTCTGGTCTATTTGAAGAAGGAACGAAAGAAGTAAAAATAAATGAAAACAGATATTTTACAGGTTTATCAAATGTCAGCAGGGGGCTTTTGGCCCCTTTAGCCCACCTTTGGGTCTGTCAGTGGTCAGAAGCTTAGTTAATGAGAAAATCAGTTTTTTCTTTTCCAAATAATGATTCTCACCCCAGTTTTAAAGATGCAGCAGTAAAAAACTCCCTGATCCTCCTGAGTCGGTTTTTCTCTGTAAGGAAATGAGACTCTGAGGGATCAATTACCCAAAGTGACCAATCAGAGGCGCCGTTTCTCCTTTGGTTTTTACAGGTGTGTTTTATGGCAGACGTTCATTTTAACTCCATCCTGGATCACAGATCCAGACTCAAACCTCTGTGAAATAATAGTCAAATAAAACTCTCCCATTTCACAGAGGAGTCCGGCGGGAGCCTCATAAGGGCCCCTGAGGGTCCCCACTCCGCATTTTGGGAGCAGTCAGTCAGCGCCGCGTTTACAGGCTGCAGTAATGATGCTTGCTTGTCCAGCAGCCTGTAAATCACACCGACATTAGAGCTGCCACAGGAGACACAGCAGAGCATCAGCAACACCCCGGAGCCGAGCCGATCTATAACACACACACACACACACACACACATCCACCGAGCAGGAGTGTTAAACCCACGGCAGCCATCTTTAACAGCAAAAACTGGAAGCTCAGCTGAAACTGAAGCAAAACGAAGATGTTTTAAATGAATTAAAGAGGAAACAGATTTAGATCCTAATGAAACTCGATGCCAGTTTGTTTCTGTTGCGGCCAGCAGGGGGCAGCACACTAACAAATCCTCACACTGACCTTTCATAATCCAATACAAACAGCGATTCTTCCTCTGAACACAAATCAGGATTTTTAGAGGAGGATCATGAAATTTTATCACGTTATCAAGCAGCTTTGTCACCTTCAGTTATTATAAAGATGCTTTAAATGTCAAACATGACTTAAGAAGCTATTCTGCCTTCAGGAAGTCAAACATGGCTTCTCTATTAGCACTTGAGTTTTTACCAGCGTTGCTCTGACCAGTCGCTCAGCTGATCCATCAGGTGTTTGCTAATTGCTGCTGGCTAGTCTAAAGGAACTGAGTGGGGGAATCATGGTCTGCTGGGTTAGATCCACCCAGGTGTTTTTCCACTGAACAGTTGCCATGGAGATGAAAGCATTTCTCAGGATCAAGGAAAACTCCAGGTTTGTTTTTGATGAGGGAATAAATTATGATATGGAGATAAAAACCGCTGCCCGTCCAAAACCACATAAAATAACAAAAGTTTGATGTAAATGAATCTGAGCTCTTCTAAAACCAATCAGAAATTGATCTTTTTCTTATTAAAGTTGATCATTTATTAACAAATTAGTAACATCAATAACTTCATTGATTTTCACGGTTTCTGGGCTCAAATGAAGAACCAGAACCGAGACACAAAACATGAAATCAAGATTCAAGGAAACAGAACAGAAAGCGGTCCAATCCGGGTCGTGCAGCGGTCCAATCCGGGTCGTGCAGCGGTGCAGTCCGTTCCGGTCCGGTCCGTTACTGGCCCGGACAGAAGGGACAGGAGTTGTTCTTGCTGGACTGGAGCCACATCTGGATGCAGTCTCTGTGGATGGTGTGTGAGCAGCTGAGCGGGTGCCGGTTCTCTGGGTCCACGTGGTTCTGGCACATGAGGCAGAGCTTGCGGGGCCCGGCGGGGGGCGGGGGCCTCTGGATGGGCCCCGGGGCGGGCCGGCTGATGGGCCCCGGCGCCGAGCGCTCGCTCTGGCTCAGCTTGAAGCCGACCTGCTCCATCAGGTCCTCCACCGACATCCCGGCCAGCGTCCCGCGGGAACTCTTCACCTGCTGCAGCAGCGACATCAGCTGCGGCTTCCCGCACTGCGGGAACCGGGCCCCCAGCTTCTCCAGAACCTTCTCCAGCTTCTCCGCCGGGGCCGGGGAGGCGGCCGGGGGTGGGGACGGACCCACGGGTTGGACCGGCGGGGACGGGGACAGGCTGGGAGGGGGCGTCACCCTCGGCGGGGGGCGGGTGTGGAAAGTGGGCGGAGCCTGGTGGTGAAGAGGGGGCGGGGGGTAGTGCATGTGAGGAGGAGGATGGAAGGCGCCGCGGTGCGTGGGGTGGCGCGGGTGGGGGTGTCTGTGGCGGGGGGGGAAGTAGTGTGGGAGGGGGGGCTGGTAGAGCGGGAACTGGGGGGGCGGCGGCATGGCGGGGGGCGGCTGCGTCACCGCCTGCATCACCTGTCTGAACCTGAGGTCAGCCTGAGGAGACAGGAAGCGCTGTTAGTCAGAGAGGAGCTGAGACGGCGCCCCCAGGAGGCCGCTGGCTGAAACATCAAACAGTTTGATGTTTTATTGGAGTTACAGGAAAAATTCTCTGTGGGTTTAAATGAGCTCCAACATTTCCTCTCCCTTCAGGACCAATGAAGTCTCACCGTGGGGACGTGCGGCAGCGTCGGCACGTTGATCCTGGGGAGGGACTCCAACTCGCGGCCCTGCTCCAGCTGCTGCAGCACCTCCTGGAAGCGGCTCTGCAGCTCCGCCTGGCTCTTCCGGACCAGACCCTCCTTCTTCTCCCACTTCCCCCGGTCGTGGTGGTACTGCTGAGGGAACTCCACCCGCAGGGTGTTCAGGTACTGCGCCACCTAGAGGAGACAAGCAGGGATGACAAAAACAACATTTAGGATGTTTCTGAATGGCAAAAACACAAAATCTTATCAAAAATTGTTGTTTAGTTTCTGGTGCAAATATTTTAAATTTGTCTTATTTCAAGTAAACTAACTTAAAAGTAACCTTTCAGTGGCATATAGGAGCTTATTTTATGTCAATAATTCCTTAATATTGATAAAAAGTTCTAGTTCCACTGGCAGATTATTTCACTTTTAATATTGGAAAAATAGTTGAAATAATCTGCCAGTGGAACAAGAATATTAAGGAATTATTGTCCTAAAATAATCTCCTACATCTCACTGATAAACTTACTTGCCATCCAGTTTTGTCTTATATTTTTGCAGTAAGATATTTGCTCTAGAAACGCCTTGTATCCGAACCTCTTTGAGCCAGGCCTCGATGCGGGACATGGTGCCGTCTCTCTGCTTCTTCACGGCGGTGATCTCGTCCCGGAGGGCCTGCAGCTGGGCCTTGGCCGCCTCCTTCTTTACCCGCTCCATCTCCCTCCTCAGCTGCTCCAGCTCCTCCGTCCAGCGCCGCTGCTCCTCGCTCTGCTCCTCGCTCAGCGCCGACAGCTTCTTGTCGCTCTCCTCCAGCTCCTTCGCCAGTCTGACGGAGGAACAGGTCACATGGCTTATACAGTTAGGCTTCGTGTTGTTTTAGGTCAAACTGCAGCTTCACATCAAAGCATAATGTTAGAATGGTCCTTCTGCAGTTTCACCTGCAGAAGGAAACTTTGAGGAAGCAGACGGGACCTCAGGCGGCTCCTCACCTGTTCCTTTCCTCCTCCGCTCTGTTCCTCTCCGTCAGCAGCTCCCGTTTTTTGCTCTCAAAGTTTTTCCTGGTGGCCTTGGAGTTGTTGAGCTGCAGCTTCACCCGCAGCGACTCCAGCTTGTCCAGCAGAGCCTGGAACAACAGACGGTCAGAACCCAGCAGAACAGCAGCAGCAGCGGATCGAAGCCAGTCTGGGTCACCTGGTGCTGCCGGATGCCTTCCTCCCTCCTCTTCTTCAGTTGAACTTTGTGCCTCTCCTGCACCTCCTTCTCCTCCTCCTGCTCCCTCTGCAGACGCTCGTAGCGCTCCTTCAGCTGGGAGCCGAACTGGAAGACGGCAGTCACCTGGTTCTCCCAGTCTGGCTCCGTGTTGACGCTGGTGTCCGTCGTGGTGCTGTCCGTCTGCACAGCCTGGACCTTAAAGATCAGGTCTGGGAGGAGACGGACGGTTCATTAGGAGACGATCAATCAATCAAACCAGGAGGAGTTTAATTTACAGATAAAGTAAAAACAATTTGCTCTAATCTGACTTTATTGTTCAGCCTTTTTTCTTCCTTCCACTAAATCTTCCATACATATGGAAGATAAAGTAATTTCTTTCACAATTACATTTGTAAGCAATAACATTCATGCATCTGTATTAAGAATGTCGTATTTATTGGTCTGATAAACTGAATTTGAGATTTTCTTTAGTTGTGTACCATAATCACAAATATTACCAGAAATAAATGTTCACAATATATATGATGTATAAGTTTTATTAAATTTCTAGTTTATGTAAATCTTTGGAAACAGATTCTGCTGAGTGAAACTTTATTGGATCAATAAAAACGAAGGAAAGCAGATATTCTGATACTTTGTTTTAACACATTAAATAATTTTTAATAGAATCAGGAAGAAACGTGATGAAGCCGTTTTAATTCTACATAGCAGAAGTGTTGTTAACGTTCAGTTTGACGACATAATGAGATTATTTCAACAACAGTCTGAAAGTTTTGTTTTCTGGAAGTTTCTTCTTCTTCTCTAGATACAAAACAGAACCAGAACCGGACCACAAACACATTCTTCTGACATGAACACCGAGATTTTACCTTCAACCGTCATTTTAGCCAACTCCAGGTCCAAGTCCAGGTCCAGGTCCTCCTCCTGGACCTGGTTTCCCAGCTCCTCGTCCTCCTGACCGGGAGCAGCTGTTTCCCAGCTAGCATACATGCTACTACCTGAACTACAAAAACAAACGTCAAGACTTCCGGCTGACGACAACACGCCAAGCTACCGGTCCATCCGCTTGGCGGATGTCTCAGAGGGATTTATCTTCGTTTTTAAAAAACGCTTTTGAAGAACAAAAACCGATTTGTTTAACTATTTCAACACGCAGTTTACAGTTTCCGTCAGTTGCCCACACGGATGTTTGTGCTTCCCTAAAAAAGGTCCGGCGGAAATACCTTTACCGTTGGGAAGTTACGGAACAAAGATCGTGTATAAAACAAGTGTCAAACTCCAGTCCTCCAAGTGTCCTGCAGTTTTTAGATGAGCCACAGGTACAAAACACTGGAATGAAATGGCTTAATTACCTCCTGCTTGTGTAGATAAGATCTCCAGACACTTAATGACCTAATTATAGTATTCAGCTGTGGTGCAGCAGAGGCACATTTAAAAGTTGCAGGACACCGGCTCTGAGGACTGGAGTTTGACACCCCTGGTATAACATCTAATGAATTCACAAGTAATAAAAAATTGTCACATAATAAATTTGATAACAAGAGAACATTTTTAACACATCTTGGATATGGTCGGTTTGTTATCAGTTCTAGCTAGAGGAATTATTAAATTACAAATGAAAAAAACTACAATTATGGGATCAGGCTAAATATAAAACAGTTTTTAAAGCCAGAAACTTTTAACTTCTAGAAAAGTAAGTAAAAAAAAAAAAAAGGAAAGTACTTTATATTTATTTGGGGAACATTCAATGTTGTCATTCTGTAATAATTTGGTCACATTTGCAAAGTCTCCTTACAGAAAAAGTTGGAAAGAACATTATATTATCATAGTTGTAAATAGTTCTCTTTAACAGTTAACCCTTTTCTTTGGATAAAATATATGATGTAATAATTTAAAAAGAAACGAATTTAAAACATGTTACTTCTGTTAAAACTTTGGATTTAAATAATCAAAAAATTGGAAAAACAATTATTTGCTTTTCATTTATTTTTATTTAGATGTTGTAACAAACACTTTATTATATGTAGTTGGATGTACTTCTGTACTATAGTACATTTGCTAAGAATGAAATAAAATAAAACTCTAATCAGAGTCAGCCATCTTCGTTTTCCCGCTCCTCTCTGGTTCCCAGCAGGACAGTCACATGACGCAGCAGGAGAACCTCCTGACTCCTGCTCCTCCTCTCTTCCTGTCAGCTCCTCGGTGTTTGGATCTCCGTTAGCAGCAGAAACATGGCGGACTCAGCCCGGGACCCTCCACCGGACCGAACCGACTTCCATGAGGTGGAGGACGGAGAGGACCTGTTCCCGGAGCCGAGCGCCGCCACCCCGGAGGTGAGGCAGGAGGAGGCGGCGGGGATGGAGGGGAGGCCGAGGGGAGGCAGACCGCCAGCCGGGCAGGGCGTGATGGCTCCGGCTGACAGCAGGGGAAAACTCCGCTTAAATCCAAGCATGGATGAATGGAGTTCGGTCCGGACGGGGAGTTCGGGTTCAGGCTTGTTTTAGAGGAGAAACGGGATTTTATCTGCAAACAGTGGCCTTCGCTGCCACACTTACAGGAGCCGATTAGGGTCAATATTCCTGCAAATAAACGCGCTGGTCAGGTGACGGTCACACAGGTGAGCAGGGTGGTGCTTTCAGGGGAGGCAAGGAAAAAAGAAACAATTATAATGCTGCGTTTCAGCTGTTCTTAAATAACGTGACTGATCTGGGTTTGTTTTGGGTTCTGAACATGTTAATCAAGCTATAAACAATAATTAGAAAAAAGATCATCAACCTCTGAAGGTTGGAGCTTCGTGCTGCTCTCAGATAGGAACTATGATCTGTTTCTCATGGGAAGAGGATTCTTCTTGTTGCTTGAAAATGCTTGAATTTGATGTTTTTAAAGTGTAAAAACTTCTCTGAAATGTAGCTGGATCAGCTTTGTGCTGCTTTGTGTGGTCAGTATGTGAAGAAACCAACAGGGTTTACGACCCGTCAGGTTTATGGGATGAAGAAGTGAAATCAAAAACTTGTTGTAATATTTAGGAGAGCGTGTTTTGTTTATAGATTCACCTGGTGGTTCAGAAGTGCTTGAATTGGACTTTCAGAACCTGATCTGAGCAGAAAGCAGCTGGAGGTCCAGCTTTGGTTTTATTTCTAACAGTTTGGATTTTTTTCTGTCTGGTTTCTGAATTAAAACAGTTTATTTTTTTTATAATTTTTTTATCTGTTTGTTTGCCACTTTTTTAGTTTTGCTGTTTAGGTCCAAAACAATCGATTCATCGACGTTTCTGAGTTTCTTCACTGCTTTGGCATTAAGTAAACTTTTTTAAATATATATATAATTTTATTAGTGTTATTGTGAAGCATTTTGATCAGTTATGTTTTAGTTTCTACTGGTGTAAGGCTGTGAGCAATTAATCAATCAATCAATCGATTCTGATGATAAATTAAAATGAGCTCAATAATTTCTGTTCTGATTAGATGTAATTCTGCTTACAGAGACTCAATCCATTTTATTCATGGTTTGGTTGAGTGTGGTTTATATATATATTTACTTGTTTTGGGTTCTTTTGTTTTGTTTTGGATATTTGAAGATTTTTTCCAGTTCCTGTTTTTTATAATTTGCATTATTGTCCATTATCAATAGGTGACAAAGGTTTCATAATGACAATATTCTGGTTTATCACATTGATTACTGGATCTATTTATCGTCCAGTAAAATTTGTTGTCCTGACAGACTGATTAGTGACCCAGATGTTCATATAGCCGGCTGGACTGGGTCGCCTTCCTTCAGAACCGCTTTAATCCTGCATGGACAACATATCAGAACCAGTCCTCTGAGGTTCTGGTCCAGTTTCTCCTGTCCTGAAGAGGAACCACAGCTCAGCTTCTTTACTGCTCCTGCAGAGGCTTGAATAAAACTTCATTGCTGCAGAAACACAAACAGACAAACAAACGAATCAGGAGCAGAAACGAGTTTATCAGGACCTAAAGTCAGTTCAGAAACAAACTACACAGTATGCAGGATTTTATACACACACACACACACACACACACTAATAGAGGCCTGGTTGTTCTCTTTTGTCCTGTCAGCACTTTGGGTTTCATTCCTGGTGATGATTGTCTTCCTCAAGTATTACAGCAGCTATTAAATGATATGTGTGTGTGTGTGTGTGTGTGTGTGCGTGTGTGTGCGTGCGTGCGTGTGTGTTTACAGTGTTGCTGCTTCACAAAGCCTCGTTAAATGGATGAAGGATGTTTTATTCCCTTTAAGATGGACCGGGGGTCGGGTCCAGTGCTGATTAACCTGCGACCCGTCCTGTTTTTTTAGCTGCAGATGCTTCAGTTGTTTTATTGGATTTTACACAAAAATAAATTCTTATTTAAAAAAGGATTTGAATTATTTGCATTTTTACATTTTTGATATTGTGTAAAATAAGATTAAGTAGTTAATTGAAATTATTTTTATTTGATTACTTGGTTAATCGTTAGAACAATCAATTGCTAAAATAATTGCAGCCTTAGTCAGAAAATTAGGACTAAAAACTACCATTTGAGTTCAAAATAAATTCAAATATATAGTTTATTGTGAAGTTTTATCAACTTTAATGTCAAATTTATTTATATTGTACTTTTAAAAACTGGTTTAAAACTGCACCAAAGTGCTGTGCAATAACAAAAAAGTTGATGAAAAGAGACAACAAAGAGTTAAATATAATAAATAATATTTTCTGATTTATCTTTTCATTTTGAACCTTCAGGATCAGTTTTTGATTTTTGCCTCATCAGTTTGCTTCTCTGTTATTTCACTCATTTTCATTCTTATTCTGGTTTTAAGTGTGACGTTTTCCTCCTGTGTTTCCTTCACGCATTGCTGAGTAAGAAGGGAGGAAGTTGACCGTTATCAACACTCATTTCCTCCTCAGTCGTTCATCCTCTCCTCTTTTGTGTCCTGTCAGCTATAATCTGTCCGTCTTGTTCTTCCTTTGCTCTTCCTGGACTCCAGCTGTGAGCCCGGTTCTGTTTCTGTCTCTACAGGCTTGTTGTTTTTAATCCAGCTCTGACCTGAGAAACCTCCACCTGCTGCCAGACACACCCAGCAACACGTCTGCCATCTGCAGCAGCATGAAAACGATTCTGCAGTTTAGTTTCAGCTGCATCACAGGAACGTTGCTGGGTTCAGGCTGAAGGACGCAGCATGTGTGACGAAAAGAGGCCGTTGGTCTTAAACTGGTTCAGCGGTAAAGTTGCGTCACTCTGTGGTTTAGCAACTGTTAACTGCTGCAGTCCCTTCTCTCAGTGAAGGGTGGTGTAGAACTAGGTGGTGTAGAACTGGGTGGTGTTCTCTATCTTCCTGGATTTAGTCAGAACACCAGCAGCAGCGTTCTGGATCAGCTGCAGCTGGAGAATTGATTTTTCATGTGTTAAATTAGAAAGGAGAATATTATTATAAAACTTTGAGACGCTGCTCCCTGCAGCATCTCATCCATGAGTGCAGAGAAGCTGCTTCAGATTAAACTCCAAACTGAGGTTTTGTCTCATTATATCTCTCTGTCTCACTGAGTGGAAAACGGGTCCGCTTGGATCTGGTTACAGATCCTTTTCACCTCCGTTAGAGTCGCAACGCTCTGAGTTTCAGCAGGATGGATGACACACGACTGGGAAGTTTATCAGCTTCTTCTCTGGGAGAGTGCTGCTAACTACGGAGCAGAAAGAAAAGGTTTTTCTCTGAAGCGAAGTCCACATGTTCTGTCGACGGTTTCTGCTGCAGTATGAGGAAGAAACCAGATTCTCCTCCTGCACTGATGGATTCAGGGTGATGAAACCTGCATGGTAGAAACTAGGCAATAAAAAACAGTCATTAGACTAAAATGACAGAAACTTTTAATGAGGATTTGGGGCTGAGAGAGAATCTAAACTTTATCCTGCCTACAAAATAATGGTCCCTCTTGAAAATGAGATCCAGATCTCAGCAGGGTTTACCTGGTTAAATAAAGGAAATTAAAAAAAGGCCTTCAGGACCTCTGAATTACAGAAATGTGCCTGTTTTTATCAGAAGTTAAAGATAATTTAGTCTGTGGGTGTTTTAACTGTTTTAGCTCACATATTTCTATGTGAGTAAACAAGAATTCATGGTGTTGATATCTGACACATGGTCGCTCGCTCACCTGTGTTCTGTCATGTTCTGAACTCCACCTGGTCTCAGCCTCCGTCACATGTGCTCTTCTTTCCTGCTCCTTTAAGAGGATACCACAAAGCGGATCGACTCTAGGCTTTTCCATCATATTTTTGCAGATTAATGTTCATAAACAACCATTTTGATATGTTTTGAAAACCTTCTTACCTCACTGATTCAGTAAAGAAACATTCTGACTACACTGAGTCATTAACTGTATTGTTTTTTTGTTGTCTGGCCTTCAACTAAGATCCATCAGCTACTTGAGAACAAACAGACTCTTTGACATGGAGCAGTAATAGTAATACTATGCTGTTAAAAACCACCATATCATTTGTGTTTGTGGTTATTGGCCTTTTTCCCAATAATTACAGTCATGAACTAAACCATTTTCCCCTTTCAACAGTAAAACTTTGCTTCTTCTGGAGTTTAGGGAAATTACAGAAAATTAGAACGAAATGAAACTTCCTGTTTAGATGGAAGCTTATAAATCTGTCAGATGATTAGAGTAAATATTGATCAGTCCTAATCGCTGCAGTTTGATTACATTTTTCCATTACAGTTCAGGGTTTAAAACTTTAAAAAAGGGTTTTTAGTAATACTTTTCATAAAGAATTTAACTTGTTCTGAAAATCCCATCATGAATATTTTTACCTTTATTTTCATCCACATCAGATGAGTTTAAAAAACAAACCCAAACTAGTATATAGTTTATGGGATTATTTCAGAGATCCTGGATGCTTGTTTGAGTTTCAGTTTGTATTTGTTTGTCTCTGACGTAAAGACCCTAACATGCTTATTTGGTTTTTTAAGTTGCTTTCAGTTGCTCTGTTTCTGTGTGTTTAGTCACAACCAGCCAGTCTGTCTGCTGTGGACATCAGCACCAACGCAAACGGACCCAAGCAGGACTCATTTTTTGATGATGACAACGAGGATCTGTTCGCAGGTATGAACACACACAGGATAATAATAACAAGTAGGTTATTTTACTTTAGTTTATACTTTCCTCAAGTGTTTCCAGTGATGTTTAGTAATCAGGCAGCAGAAGAAGTGCTCAGAGGGAAATGCAGCAAAAAGATCTGCTGTGGCGCCCCCTCCAGGCAGCTGAAGAAAAGATTGAACATTTTTAGTTGTTTTTTTCCACTTTGTTAGTCTTGTCATCAACATTGAAGAATAAATTATTCTTAAGTAAAATTACATGTAGTTTCTGTATTCAGAACTTACATTATACATCATTACCTATATTTTAATGTTTTTTGTTAATGTAATATTTTAACACATTGTTATTGTAATGGTGTTTTTTCAAGGTTATGAACAAACCATGAAATTCGGACACCAAAAATGTCTGAATTTCATCCCATTTTATTTCTTACTCTGATAATAAAAAGTGCACAGTTATTGGGATATTTCCAACTGCATGAAATGCTTTTTTCTTTTAAATATGGAAATGACCAAGTAATCAGATTGAGGCGCCATATTGGACATTCCAGATTTCCATGTTTATTTATTAAAAGGGAAGTATCTACTTTTAACAGTATTTTACTTCACTATTCTGCTTTAACTACTCAAGACAAGAATTTCATGGTGAAGATTATCTGGAAAATCTTTTTAGCAAGGTTCCAACTCATAAGCTTATTCTTTTAAATCACATTTTTGTTTAAGGAATTTCATATCAACTGATCTTAATTAATTTTTTTTAATCACATGTTTCAAATAATCTGCTTTTATACCCTTTTGCCAATATGTTGCTTGTTTTGCTGATACAGCTTTAAACCTAAACTACAACTTTGGGATATTTGTGTTTGTTAAAAGTGGTTTTGAAGGGTATTTCATATGTTTAGGACCACAAGACGCGTTTGGCACAGTGGTTAAAGCAAATGCCCTCCACCCTGGGAGAGCATGGCTTCGAATCCAGCCTGGTCTACTACATTTCGTTGCTTGTACTTGTGACATTGCAATGACAATTAAGTTGAATTATTATTATTATTATGTGCTAACCTTCAGCATTTTTCTTGTATTGTCTGTTAATGAGATGTTTGTTTCAGATTGTTCTCTCAAACTTTTCATTCAAGAGTCCCTGACGGATCTTTGGTGATATTTTAATCTGTACAAAATAACAACATGAACATCTGTAAAAAAACAAAACATGGAGGACATTTTTGACCCCATAAAGCAGTTGATACCCAGGGGTTCCATTGAGACATGATGGCGCGTGTGTGTGTGTGTGTGTGTGTGTAGAGGCTACAGAGGAAGTGTCATTGGACAGTCCAGAGAGAGACGTCTTGCTGTCTGACGGCCCGTCGCCCGCCATGACTCCCATCACGCCCCCCATCTCCGTGATAACTCCTCGCATTGGCCACACACATGACGACATGTTCACACACTCCTCCTTTGACGAAGTAATCTCACACACACACAGTGTTTTACCTTAAATACGAAACGCTTAAAAAAATTGTTTCATATAAAACAATGAAGGTACTTTATTTCTGTTTCCTGTAGGTTGAAGAGGAAGAAGGTGGAGATTCATTCGACATCCACATATCGGTGTCAGATCCTGAGAAAATTGGTGGGTTCTTGCTGATAAATTGTCCCTGTAGCCCTGAAATAACTCAGCATGTCCCAACATTCAAAGAGATGAAACAAAAAGTTGGGCAGAACAAGAGTGAGATGATATTTTTCCCCAATAGAGGACTAAGCTGAATCTGCTTCATCAGATTTACTTAAGTTTCTGAGGTTATTGGTCTAATTGATGCAGTGGAGCCCCCTGAAGGTTGTACTTGTCACTGCAGCTACAGTATATTTCCAATAGAGCAGCAATAACTTCATTATTTGGAACTGAAGACATGTTTGTTCTGAACGGACAACAAATTATTTACAGTGTGTCCACACAACCTTACAAAGTCTTAAATTTATGTATCTAAAATTAATGCCTTAAAATTTCTTACTCATGAAAAAATAAAGTTGCCTTAAATATATTCATCAAATTTCTTGGATTTTGTTGTAACATGACTATTTAATCTCATATAATCATGTATTTTATGTAATTTTTTTAATTGTGGGAATTTTTTGTCTTGAGTCACATGTAGACAGGGTTTTGTGACTAGTAACTATCTGCTAATATATCCTTGCTTGCTTTTTGTCTGTGTTATGTGTTCAAATCCATGACAGACACAGGACATTTCTGTCATGAAACGTGTTAAATTTCATTCATAAAAGCCTTAAGATGTGTTAAATTAGAGTTGGTAGAACCTGCAGGATCCTTGTTTTTATATGTTCACTAATACTCAACTTGGTCCTCAGCTCCTGTGTTTAAACATTAAATCAGCAGCAGTAAATTAAACAGTTAATAACCAGTTAACTGAGCTGTATTCTTCCTTCAATAATCAGTTATTCTATTTATCAGAGATTCTGTTTTAAAACATCATGTCATGAAACAAGCAGAGCAGTTCAAGCTGGTATCTGTGTTTCAGGTGACGGTATGAACGCATACATGGCCTACAAGGTGACAACGAAGGTGAGTTCCATCAATCTGAGTTTTTATCTCTCAACCAGGTCAAATCAGAGCCTCGTTGCAGGAAAATACTCCTTGATGACATATTTTTACCTACTAATGTTCTGTTTTTAGCCCTGCATCACTCTGTTAGACAACAGTTTATTTTAGGAAAGCATTGATCTAAAAGATGCATCTTGACTGCGTCTCTGTGCAAATCTTCACTGCTTAGCTTAGTGTACGTGGTGACAGTTTCCAGACCTCCATGATGTTTAACGTTCCTGCTTCCTAAATAATTTTAAAATCTTTTAAGTCTTTCTCTCTGTCTGTTGCTCCCAGACCTCCATGTCTCTGTTTAAGCAGAGAGACTTCGCAGTTAAAAGGCGTTTCAGTGATTTTCTGGGTCTGCACAGTAAACTGGCCTCAAAGTACCTGCACATAGGGTACATCGTTCCCCCTGCACCAGAGAAGAGCATTGTGGGTAAGTTGAACTAGAACTATGACAGTTCTGGGCTTTCAGTGACAGAGATGATCAGGTTTGCATCATCATCTTCTGCTGAAGCTGAAGAAAACTCATGGAGAATTTTTGATCCCTTACAAGCAGTTCTCAATAATTTATCTCAAAGCAAATTATTAGATAGTTAGAATGTCAGGAAGAGGAATTCAAACATAAAGTGTTCTCTTAAATAAATCTTTTTAAATATCTTAAATATTTGTTCTTTTCTGCAGGGATGACCAAAGTGAAGGTTGGGAAGGAGGATCAGTCATCCAACGAGTTTGTGGAGAAAAGGAGGTCCGCACTAGAGAGGTACGAAGACGAGAAAGAAACACAAATGTAGTTAATTATAAAACCATTTTTCTCTTAATTTAGTGTTACTCATTTTTAAAGTAATATTTACTGCTACATTTATTTTAATAATTTGGTTATAAAGTAATAAAAAAGCTTAAAAATTTTCATCAGTTCAACTCTTGCTTGGAATCATAATCCTGATATTTACTGTTTTATTTAATAAAGCTGCACAACACTGGCTTTGAAATATGTAGTGCAAAGAATTACGGTTTTTATTTAATAGAGATGCACTATGAAAATTTTGTTTTGTTAATTTTAGCATTGTATTTCAACTGCTAACTGCTGCTAGCATTAATTAGACTAGCAGTTCTGAGGAACTAGAGATAATTTTGGTGAGCGCCGCTACGTCCCAACCACAAGTACTAGAATATTTATCAGCTGATCATCTAACTACTTTTAATTATGTTAGCAGTTGTTACTCAGGTGCTAATCACTACTATTATAAATAATACTGATTACTGAACTACTGGTAATTTGCTAACAGATGCTAGTTGCAGACGCTGGTAATTCAGAAACAGCCAATGTTCCTTTGATTTAAAATGAACACTTTAGACAAAATCAGCAGGTTTAGACCTGACCGTTATTTATGTTAGCAGTGTTTTGTTAGCTGCTAATTGCGTTAATTACCCTAGCAGTGCTAAGCAGCTAACTGCAGCTAATTTTGGTGCTGCTACATCCTAACCACACATACTTCTGATTAAATTAGCAGGCGATCAACTAATCATTATTCATTTTGTTAGTAGTTGTTTAGGTCCTAAACAACATTATTATGGACTCTATTAATTTCGTCAGCAGCAGTTAACGCCTAACGCCTGCTAACAGATCTAGAAGTGATCAGCAGCCAATCACTCATTTTATTTTGTTAGCCTTGAAATCAGACATAGCTGATATTCTGAATTAAAACATTTTATTTTTTAACTTACATGAATACCTTCCATGTAAATAAAAAACTGAGTTTTAACCTAAACTGTCTAAAAAGGTAAAAATGCTGCCATTGTGTGTCTGCGTATTAAAGTTCAATGAGATCAGAACAGTAAAGGCTGAAAGGTTAAACTACAAATATTAGATACATCATTATCACAACACACATCCTGTTTGTATGTAGAATACTGAAGAGGTTGGAGACGGGTCGGGTTGACATTCTGCTGCCCTTTATTGATGCCGTTTGAGTGGCAGGAAGGTCAGCCGGAGACAGCTGATGGAGCTCAGAGTGACAGAACTACATGCTGATGGACAAACACTCAGAAACGCTTAATGAGGACAAAAATCCTCATCCGGGAAATTTAGGAAACACATTTTTCTTTTTGTGGTAAACTGAATATTTATGATTTAGTTTTGCTTCTCATTATTGGTTTCCCAGCTTCACACAGATTTTCACACAGATGAAAACGGCTAAAAAGTAAAGTTAGATGTTGGCAGCAGTGGAGCATGTCAAACAGGAAGCTGCCCTGCATTAACAACCCAGATGTAGTCGAACAAACACAGCTCTTCGTCTTCTGATCAGTATTTCCTCCCTGCTTCAGGTATCTGATGAGAACGGTCAAACATCCCATCCTGCTGAAGGATCCTGACGTCCTGCAGTTCCTGGAGAGCACCGAGGTAAATCTTTAACCAGCAGCTGCAGCCCGCTCATTATCGCCACTTCTCCACATTTCTGCCTCATCTGGAGCCCCTTTTAATAAAACAGACAAAGAGCAGCATCAATACTTAGAAACTGCTGCTGGTTGTGCTTCACTGCAGAAAATCAACACCTGCAAACTGCTGGTGTCTGAGCTTCAAATTGGAAGTTTGTTGCTTTAAGTCCAAATTGAAAAACACACATTTTGTTTGATTTTACCCAAAACCATCTTTACTTGGTAATAAAACGTCATCAGTTGTACTTCTGTCCTCCTAAAGAGGGAAATCTGTCCCCAGGAAGCTGAATAACTGCCACTATCAAACATAAAATGGGTAATAAAAATCCCTCAATGATTCCAGGAGGGTTCAGGTTGTTTGGTTTTTCATTTCAGGAACTTTTAAAACAATCAGAAACGGCGTCGAATCCTGGAGTCAGGCTTTAGGTTTTATCTGGTTGTCCAATGAAAATGACATTAATTGGCCAGTTCTTTCTGCCCATCTGTGCTCCTTCCTACTGTAGGTTACTCATTGGTACTGAAAATTTGTTGTAATATTTAAAGAAACCACCATTTTATTTATGTTTTTAGGTTTTAAAATAAAGGAAATCATAAAACTTTAGCAAAAAGAGGATGGATATATATTTTGGTATATATGGCACCTTTAAGAACATATTTATCTGCAAAAAAAATTGGTTTTAATAAATGAATGAGTATACTTTGTCTGGAGATTAGTGGCCATAATCTGGCCATTATGTCTGCCCAATTAATACATTTTGCATTTTAGTTGATCAATTTTGGAATGTCCTATTTTCTCTCTGATGTTTCTAATCCAAATTTGGGCCACAGATGATCGATTATAATCCATTTTCAACCCCAAACCTGGCAGATAATATTTGAGTCATAAAACTAAATTTCTCTGCACTAGAGTTATGGGTAGGAGAATTATTAAATGACTTTAAGTCATTGCTTGAAGCCTGAGTGGAACAAAACGTCCCTTAGGTTTTATTTTATACCTAAAAACGTTGAGTTTGAAAAGTATAAAACCTCCACCTGCTGTTTAGAAAAGTCACCAGTTACCAAGGCCTCCAGTAAATGAATTTATTCCATCATTTATTTTGTTTCTTTCTGGAAAATCATTTGTTATGCTTTTTATCTTGAGCAAATATAAACAGCTTCACTTATTTTGACTCCAGTATTTGTTGAGTCTAACTTTTAGAAACATCCAGACACAGATAAATAACACTTCTCTCTGAAAAAAGGCTGAAAACTCGGATGTCTTTGTTTCGTTTTTTCCCAACAAGGTCAAACCAGAGATCCTCCGAAAACTAGCGCAGGCTTTAAGAGCCGCCGACGTTTCCCGTTTCTTCCATTTATTTCCACTCACACTTAATGACCTCCAGCGTGTCGTCCTGTCGCCTCCGACCGATCCGCCCTGGTTCCTGTCGACCCGACGCCTAACTGCGGCCGGGATTGTTCTGGCTCCGATAAATGGCTGCGTGTCACAGATCTATCAGACGAATCGCCGGGAAGCTGAGCGCGGCGTTCCGTCCGGTCCGGTTAATGAAACACGAGCGGACGAAACGCAATTTAGAGCTACTTTACCCCCGTCCCTCCCGCGCCGAGGGCCCCGGGGACTCAGCCGTCTCCTCAGCGCCGCCGCCGCGCCGGCTAAATGAGATCTGAGCGGCCGGAAGGGGAAAAGGTAAAACTTTCCCAAAATGAAGAAAAATGAGCCTGTTTCCCACCTGACCCGATTGGTTCTGCTGAAGTTGCTCCGCACATAAAGTGGCTGATTTAGGAGCAAGAAAACATCAGCAGCGTTCCAGCAGAGAGAGAAATGGGAATGATAATTAAATAAAAAAATAAGAACCACAGAAAAATCAGCAAAATAACCAGAAAACGGATTAAGTCTAAGTTTGTGTTGCAGCTGCCGCGCGCCGTCAACACCCAGGCTCTGAGCAGCGCCGGGATCCTCCGGATGGTCAACAAGGCCGCCGACGCCGTCAACAAGATGACCATCAAGATGAACGAGTCGGACGCCGTGAGTGGAAGAAAACAGAGGGATGAACAGAGAGAGGGAAAAGGAAGGAGAGAAACTAGGAAAAGGAGCCTGGATGCAGAGTGGAGAGTAAATAAGGAAGTTAAAGGATGGATGGAGAGATGGAAACGACAAGTTAAAGAGAGAGAAGGAGAAGTTGCTGGGAAACAGGAAGATAGGAAAAGAAAAAAGTAAGTTGTGACAAATGAAGAAAGATGGAAGGAATATAAAGAAGTGATGAGACGATAAGGAGGCAGCAAAAAACTAAAATAGATGGAAGAATAGAGGAGAAGAATCTAAACAATACAGATGAAATATTAAAGGAGCAGTGGGTGAAAACGGGATGAATGAAGGATTTAGTTTTAAAAACTGGGAGAAACTTTCAGCCGTTCATCAGATTCTGTTTGTGTTTTTCCATCAGTGGTTCGAGGAAAAGCAGCAACACTTTGAGAATCTGGACCTGCAGCTGAAGAAACTTCATGCCAGCGTGGAGTCGCTGGTCTGTCACAGGAAAGGTACACTTCCTGTTACCAAAATAAAAGCATATGAACTAGTTTGGCTTTTATACGTTTGAAAATGTCAATATTACTTGAGAGATTTGTTGTGATTTTGATAATGCTTGTCTTAAAAAGTAGAATATGATCTGGTAGCTTTCTTGAGTCTTTATGAAATAAAGTCTAGTTTTAGCTGTAATTGGTTGAAACACAAAACAAAATTAGACTCAGAAAAATCCAAATTTGCCCCCAGCAATCAGTTGATGGAAATTAACCAAATCATGGAATCTATACTGGATTAAGAAAAGTGAGTCATGATGATGATAAAACTGTGTAAAATTGAATTAATTGATAGATTGATAGACAGCATCCCTATGCAGAACCTGCTGTTGGCAGAGCTGTAGCCAGTTTATGGAGAATGTCTTCCCTTTCTGTTGGTGTTTCCAGAACCTTCCAGCCGTAAGACTTATGTTCAACTAAAGATCCTCCTCACTACTTCTGACATTTAGTAATGTCAGGTGATTTCTCAAGGCTGAAGGGAGTTTAATAATAATCTTTATCTTAAGAAATTCTAAGACTTTTCCTAAAATGACGTCATTAGGATCATAGAACTCTATGATCCGACAGCTCAGAAGAACGATAGATCATCCTGACTTACGGATCAGACCTTTAAGTTCTTCACCTTCTCGCCTCCAGAGCTGTCTGTAAACACGGCGCAGTTCGCCAAGTCGGCGGCCATGTTGGGGAACAGCGAGGACCACACGGCCCTGTCCAGAGCTCTGTCCCAGCTGGCCGAGGTGGAGGAGAAGATCGACCAGCTGCACCAGGACCAGGCCAACGCCGACCTGTACCTGTTCTCTGAGTTACTGGGCGACTACGTCCGGCTGATCGGCGCCGTCAAGGTACGACAGCGTGGAAACAACCTGCAGGAAAATCTAAATATTTACTTTGATTCTTTATGTTTTCACATCAGACATCTGGACCAGATGTCTTGGTGCACAAAAACTAATATCTATGATCTTCCTGCTCTCCATTCTTGTGGTTCAGCCAATCAGAGCCAAGGACAATGAATGGCGCTTCTAGAGTAGCCATTTTGCAAATGCCATCTGATAGCTAGTCAGTTAGCATGGTGTCCAGATATTTCAGCATTTTCTATTGAATAATTTAGATATGCTGTACAAAAAAACATCTGGTACCACGTAAATTATCCGCTAATAATTTGGAGGAAAGTCCATGATTATATGGAGGTTCGCTGTAGTTTCCCTCTGGACAGACGAGATTTTCTGTGTTACGAAAAAGTTCTCAGAAATGTCTGAATCTTGTCTGAACTGCAACACTGATGAAGAACATCATCATCATACATTTTTAACGAACAGTGAGAAGACTTACACTAATCCTCTAATAGCTCTACGTTGCGTTTGCTAACTTTAAAAACATTTAGCACAATTAGCTTCCCCTAAATTAATTATTCCAGATTATAATTCTAAAGCGCCAATTTACATTTTGTCATTTTCACATGGTGGGTATTAGCTCTTTAGCATTAGCTTCTGCTAATTAGCATGGTGTAGCAGAATTAATGTTTCCCAAACAAATATCCAGTTTGATCCAGATTTGCATCCTTGGACTGACGACATGAAAGTCCTAATAAAACCTGAGAGGAAAGTGTTATGTATGTTTTTATTTGTGTGACTTTTATTCTGAAAGTGAGCGTGTTTGTGTCCAGGGAGTGTTTGACCACCGCATGAAGACGTGGCAGAAGTGGCAGGACAGCCAGATGCTGCTGCAGAAGAAACGGGAAGCTGAAGCCAAACTGCAGTTCACCAACAAACCGGACAAACTGCAGCAGGCCAAAGACGAGATCAAAGAGGTGAGAGAGTCCAGAACCGAGCGGGTCGCCGGGCAGAACAGAGCTGTTCGGGTTCTACTGGTACCGTCCTGAAACGGATCAGAAAAAGATTCACCTCAACTCATTTTCACCCCTGCTGTGGTTTTAATACAATCACAGTGAGAAAGAGTGATGCTGTGGGCTTCCAGAAAAACCTGGTAATCACCATGGCAACCTGTCTTACTCGGAAGATTTTCTATGATCAGGAGAAATTTAACTTTTTAACAGGAAGTTGAGATTTTGTGGATTTTCAGATTTTTACAGCCCATAATTATTCATACCCCCAGCAGATTTAGATATTAAATTATTTTAATTTTAACAATAAGATTATTTCTGATGGGAAATGAGACAGACATCTATCAAATCATAAAAAACAAAAATATATCAGTTTTTCATTAAAGGAAATAAAATGTTGAGAATAATTTGAACCTTCTCAAGAAGCATTAGAGATTTTTCTGTGTTTCATGTGGTGATGATCTCCAGATTTTCACTGATTCTCTGAATCAGGAATCGTCTGAGTCGATCCAAAACATTAACTTTACTTTAAGTCAGAAGAAACATGTCGGCCTCGTTAAAAGAAACCTGGATCTGGCAGGGTATGAATACTTTAGGTCTTAGCTGGAATTTTAAAAATTAATTCACCGACAAACCACGTTGTAGATTTAATCCGAAGAACGGCAGAATGTGTCGACAGTTTTACAAGTAATCATTCTGGATCATAACTGGATCCATTCTGGATCATAACTGGATCCATTCTGGATCATAACTGGGTCCATTCTGGATCATAACTGGGTCCATTCTGGATCATAACTGGATCCATTCTGGATCATAATTGGATCCATTCTGGATCATAACTGGATCCATTCTGGATCCATTCTGGATCATAATTGGATCCATTCTGGATCATAACTGGATCATAATTGGATCCATTCTGGATCATAACTGGATCCATTCTGGATCATAACTGGATCCATTCTGGATCATAACTGGATCCATTCTGGATCATAATTGGATCCATTCTGGATCATAACTGGATCATAATTGAATCCATTCTGGATCATAACTGGATCCATTCTGGATCATAACTGGATCCATTCTGGATCATAATTGGATCCATTCTGGATCATAACTGGATCATAATTGGATCCATTCTGGATCATAACTGGATCCATTCTGGATCATAACTGGATCGTTTCCGGGTCGTTTGGTTTTTTTGTTCATGTTTCACCCACATGAAAATTGTTCATGTTGGTAATTTTCTCTCAGAAATCAAACCTCAGGCTGCAACAGGAAACTCTTGAGTGTTTTCCTTCATCAGAGACCTTTGACTCCAGGTGGCAGAGTCTGGAGCGCCCTCTGGCGGTGCAAAGCAGCATTACATCCTATTATCATTGGTGCAGTTTCTCCTCTTTGTTTGTGCTAAGCTGTTTATTTTTCTGAAAAGAGGCAAAATGTTGATCTGATCTGAAGAGTGAAGAAAGGAAACTTCTGATTAGAGCTGATGCAGAATCAATAGATGCACATTTTAATAAAAACTGAATTTAGAAGCTGCTTTGATGGAACCAGTCATCATCGTTTCCTCTGCAGCGTTTTGCTCTGATCAGCTGAATCCTTCCCAGTGAAACAAAGCGGATCCCGTCGGGCAGCCGGGAGAAACTCGGCTCAGTCATCCGAAAACTTCTTTTCCTTCCCGTCTGCAGACTTCAGCCCAACTCACAACGACAAACAGGAGAGTCGAAAAGTACTTTATTAGAGCTTCTGTTGAAGCCGTCACCGTACAAATTCACCCGTCAGAACCCCCCCCCCACACACACACACACACACACACACAGGGAGGGGAGTGAGGTCGGGGGTCGGAGCATCGGGGGGGCGCTGTCTGTCAGAGGCTGCAGGCGCAGCGATCGCAGTAGAGTTACAACCCACATTTATTTGGAGTTTCCTGTCAGCAGTCGGGCTTCGGCTCTGACAGCAGAAAACGCTTTTCCTGACGGGAAAACGAGTTTTCCTCACCGCTGCAGCTGGAAACCTGCAGCTGATCCGAACCGGAGCTGGAGGGAAACCAGAACCTGGAGGAAACACAATTAAAACCCTGCAGGTTCAGCTTTACACCAGGCAAAATCAGCAAATTAACTCTAATGTTAGTAAACTGTTTCTGCTGCGATGCAATCTGTAAATCAAAAACTTGAATTAAAAAGATACATATTTTGATTTTAAAAAAAATTAATCATTAATTCACCAAAATATACAAAAGTAACAATAATTCTGTCAAAAATAATTTTCCTTTCTTGGTTGAATTAAGAAGAAATAATTTAATTTTGAGTTCAGTTATATTTTAATCATCATCAAGCTTCTCTTCATTAACCCACACTGCCCCCTGTGGGCATCAAACACAAACTGCAGCCAGCTGGGAAACTGCTGTTTAAAATCAATGATGTGTCTAAAACTGGCCAATAAATACATTTTAACCTTAAACTCAATCACTGCAGTATTTAAAAACTCAAACTCAGAAATTTTCTGAGCCTTTTTTTTAGAAATTTTCTGAGACTTTTTGGCTGAAATGTTCTCCGTTTTTCTATCTTCAGTGGCTGTAACTCGATGTAAACGTCTGTTCTCAGTTTTAATCCGGTTTAAACTGAGAAAGAAAAGTTTTAGATTCTTAGGAGCAAAAACTAAGGAACATTTTCAGAATATTAAATTCTTCTGCCCCAGACATTTTCTAAACTTCTCCTAAAGTTTTAGTTTGTCATTTTCATGAATTCCACTAAAGGACTGAAATTTATCAACATTTTTCTGTAAATTTTCCCTCAGTGGTTTTGCTCTTCCTCGCTGTTTGCTCATCTTTCTGGATCTTCCTCTTTGGTTCTGGAAGCTCTGAGTTTATTTTCTCCAGCCTCTTAAATTTTGTTGCATTTTCCTTGCCATGCCTTCCCACCACCAGGAGATTGAGGAGGTAGGCCCCGCCCCCGCCTGTTTCTGCCTGTGCGTGTGCTGCCTGTCTGCTGCCTGCTTCACGCCTTCATTTGCCTCATTTAGTTCAACATATTTTTGATTTTGCTTATAGTTGTGTTGTTTTCACATCCATCCATCCTCCGACACATAAATGAGTCTGAGTAGAGAGGAAAAAACTTTGACCTTTAATTTGACTTTTAAAACCTTCAAGTTCCTCTGAAACGTTGATTTAATAAGGAAAATACTTCCTGCTTAATTAGGTTGCTGGTTTAAATCCCAGTCTGCTCTGATTGGTTGAATTCAGTGGCCTGATCAAGCCCCGCCCACTAATCGTACTTTGTCATTGGATGAAATGTTGGTACAAGAGAATAACTTTTTTATTCAGTCCAAAAAGTAACTTAATCAGCATCAAGAAATTACACTGAAGTTTTAAATGAACCTATTAATGAAGCTGAACTTAAAACTAAATTTCATAAAAGCTTAAAGGGACAGTCCAGATTGTGAGGTTATGTCAAGAGGTTAAGAGCAGTAAATATGTTACCTGCAGCATATAACAGAGTTTATAAAGCTGCGTCAGCAAACCTTTTTTCATATGGTTGTTTTATAAACTCTTAATATTGTTGCCAGATTTCTATCTGGCAGTTATTGTATTAATTTACAGAGATTATGGCAGGTTATAGTTTTGAACAAGAGAAACAGAATGAAAACCTCCAACATGTTTCCTCTAATGTCACAACTCAGCTTTTAAACTCTACTGATCACAAAAATCACACTTTAAAAAGTGATTGGTACCAACAACACTATTTAAATTGATGTAACTGAAGCATTTTATAAGCTGGTTGGACACAAGTGGTGAGTTATTAAAAAGTAATTTCATAATGTGGAATATTTTTCACCTGTGAAATAAAATACTAAAATTTAGTTTTTTTCTGAGTTTCTCACTGAGAGTTTATGCTGCTTATGATGGAGTCTTAAGAAAAAAAGAAAACCAATACACTCATAATAATACAAGAATAAAGTCGTTTTAACGAGAATAAATTTATAATAGTACTGGAGCAAAGTTGTAATTTTATGAGAACTGAATCCAATCTTTTTCAAATTAAAGGAATGTTGAGCATCTTGTTTTATTTATACTTTATGTTACTAATAAGAAAATGCTTCATCAAATAATTATCGGTAGCAGGACTTTGTAAAGATTGTGCCAACGACTGAGTTTGTTTCTTAACAGAACCACATGGTGAGCTGATCACTTTATAGCTCTAGCTAAGCTTTGTTCCAATTAAAAGGACTTTTTCTCATAATTTTAGTTTTATACTCAAAACTTTAAAAAGTCTCTTAGCGTAGCCATAATGCTGGTGCAACAAAAAATAAAATGACACATTTGTACCAAGCAGTGTGTATTAAAGACAAATAAAACAGAAAGTCTGAATATTTTCTGCTTTCTGTGTTTCAGTTGGAGGGAAAAGTCCAGCAGGGCGAGAGAGACTTTGAGCAAATCTCCAAAACCATCCGCAAAGAAGTCAGCAGGTTCGAGGTACGAGTCGGACACGGCGTCATTTTTAATCCAACGCTTCCTGCTCTGTTAGTTTAAATTCATCCATGTTTTTCCTGCAGAAAGAGAGAGTAAAGGACTTTAAAATGATCATTGTTAAATACCTGGAGTCGCTGGTTCAAACACAACAGCAGGTAAAACACTTTGTATTAAACCTGAGTTACACATTTCATTGTTCAAGAGTTAAAGTGACTTAAAAAAGAAAACTTGTTTTGGTTTGAAATATATTTTTGTGGAAAACGTTTAAATTAAGTAATTTTTATTATTCATCAAAGTTTTGACATCACTCATTTTTTATAAAAAAAAAAACAACAAAAAAACAAAAATTGAAACAAAACAGGAAATTAATTTAATTAGAATCTGTTTATGGTAAAAAGCAACACAATCGTCTGTTTCCTGACCTGCAGCTCATTAAATACTGGGAAGCCTTCCTGCCTGAAGCCAAGGCCATCTCATAGAGCCCGTCACCACAGCGGGACAGACTACACTACCCATCATGCACCTCTCCTACTCCTGTCTGACGTGGAAGCAAAGATGAGGAGTGAGACAGATAATCAAAGTGTCTTTTTGCAATTAAAAGAGCAAAGTTCACAGTTTGTGGTTTTTGTTTTTGAACTGATTGATTTTCTGTCCCGAATTATGATTCAGGAAACAACCAAATTCTTATAAAAGCTGAAATAAACAGTAATTTCTGTCAGACAGTGAATGCAGCACGAGTTTACAACACAGAAGCTTTCATTGATTTATTCCAACATCTGACACAAGGGGGCGCTTTATCTGGACATTTCTATTAAAGGATCATGTAAAATTGCCCAAAGAAAGAAAAATGTTTGTAAAGAAATTTGTTTTTGGATTTATGGAAGCCCATTTTTGTCTAAAATGTAGAAAAAGTTTGAAAGTTGAAATGAAAGCAGAAAATAATCTACAAACTAAAATCTTTTGCTTATTTTGCAGAAATACAAAAAACAAAGCTTTAATTTAGTTTTTAACTTTGTTATTTTTTGGCCCTGTCAATTAAAAAAATCAGGCCTAACAGTAAGACCAAAAATTACAGTTGAATACATGACTAAACTAATTAACAAATATAGAAAATACATTTTATTGAAGTGGTTTGTTTAATGTTCAGTCCAGTTTCCTGGTTTCAGATTATTAATTATCAAGCTGATGTCAAAACCATGCAAACAAGGTTACAAATAAAAATGTCTTGAGATGCTAATATGTTGAACAGATGTTTTGACAGCTAAATGTTGTTCAGTGTTTGTGCCACTAGATGGCGCTGTGTGATTCATACTGGAACTTCAAAACATCTGCAAACATTAAAAGGTTAAACATTCAGTATTTCAGTTTAAAATATGCTCAAAATTAATAAAATTTTTATGCTTTTCTGGCAACAAGGAGCTTCCGTACTTAATGCAAAAGACTCCATTACCCATGAGGCTTGTTGTTGAGATGGGAAGTTTGATCCAGGATTTTCCAGAGAGCTGCACAATCCTTGAACTTCAATGCAACATTCCCTGCCTAGCAACTGAGTTGAAGTGCTCTCTGATTGGTTGTTTATAGTTTTTTTTTTAACTTTTTCTGTTGTTTTAGTGAGCAAAGTTGCTCAGAAAGATCCTGAATATCATTTAGAACCAGAACCATGTTCCAGCTTTATTCACTGCATTGAACATGAAGCTTTTTAAGCATTTTTCCAAAAACAATCCTTTGCCATCAGCAGAGGAACAATTAGAGCTTCTTCAATCACTGATCTCATCATAAAGTTATTCCTCTTTGCTATTACTTCCTCGTAAGCCTTTCATAATAAGAGCCTTGTTTCTGTTGCTGTATGATCGAAAGTGAAGGCAACGTTTTTGTTTGAGCCCAAAACTGGAAGAGTCTCTCCCTCTGGTTCTGTTCACTGCAGATTTAATAAAAAAGGTTCAGTTTAGACTATAAACGACTGAAACATCTGATAAATTTACAAAATTTGGCTTTTTAAGTGTCCAAAATGGCGCTCTGGGTTATAAACGAGCATCTTTTATTTCTAAAAATGTGTTCAGACAGAAATATAAGAACAGAAACAGGTTGGATTGGATAAAAAGCAGTGATTTCTGTTCAATCAATGCTGTTTTATTTTTGTATAATCTTTACATTTATTTTCAGACTGAACCGAACCAGTTTATGTTCTTTATATGAATAAACCGGGAAAGTGAAGGTGATGCTGTGAGCTGTTATTTTCCTGAAAGTGTGAACTTATCAGCTGACCGTTTGTCCGTCCCTGAATCAACCTGAAGCCGTTAAGTTTTTTTTATGTTTGTGAATCTTTGTGAAAGCTGCAGTTTTACATGTTTTGTAGCAAATCCTGCAGTTTGTTTTGATTTTTTTCATTGATTTTAAATCACGTTGCAGAAAAACGTCCAGAATCAGTTTGACCCGAAAGTGTTTTCATCTCTAAATGGTTTGAAACTGAAAGAAGAACTGGAAGTAGTTTTGATTTTGAATAATTTAATCTTCTGCATATTTCCAGCTCTGCTCATCTGAAATCTCAATATTTATTGGTTTGTATGATTTTTTAAAAATCTTTTACATTCTTGTTAACCATTGATGTGCAATGGTTGGGAAGGTTTTTGCTGATTTGCTTTTGTATTTTCAAAGACGATGAAATTCTTGAATTGTTTGGAAATCTTTTGATGTGACATTCCTGGAGTGCAGCTGAGCTGATGATTGAAGACTTTAATTTCAATAAAGAATGTATCTCATCCTTTATTTTACTGTGTTCTGAGTATTTGTTTTACCTTTAATGCTTTAATAAAACACTCCTTTGTAGATAATATCAGATTTAGCTGTTATGTTTTGTTCGTGATTTTGAGTTTACCAACTTACATCTATATACATTTCTAATAAATACAAACATATTCACATTATCCCGTTTATAAATATTTTATGTTTTAGCCTTACAACCAAGCGCAGTTATAAAAATTACCCACAGTTTATCCCGGGACCTTTCCTCTCCCGGAACCAATAAATATTGTTTGTATCCCTGGGGAAGGATTTGTCCAAACACCCTGGACAGGAAACGGAAAAGGCAGGTGAGCGTTTGAATTTTAGTATTTGAATTTTCTTCTAATTAGTGCCAAATGTTTGTGCAGCAAAAGTTTTTGTTTGTGCCGTGATCATTTTTAAGATAAAGTTTGAAGCAAACAAAATGTATATAAATTAAGTTTGCTATTTGTGCAACGACAATATCTGTAGCGCCGTTAATTAACAAAATGAGTTTGATTCTGTGAATATTGACCATCTGGTTGATCATTGATAACCTTTGGAAACATTTACTAATATCTTTAAAATGATAGCAGCACAAACGACACTAATTCAGTTTGATTTAAGCTAAATTGGTTTAAACTAAATTGATTTAAACTAACCCTAAACCACATTCAATAGTTAAAACTTCTGTATTCCAAATTGCTATTGATGTACAAATCTTTGCTTAAAGCTCAACCAGAACTCAATAAAGTGTTTTTAATAAAGTGATTTTAAAATGGACCAGTAATGAAAACTTCTTTATTAAAGGTATTCAAACTGATCAGGTGTTTTAGATCAGAATAATCTTATTTTAAGTTTTTTTATTTTGACTGATAAATGTCCTCTGTGTTTTTCTAACTCAAGGCTAAATTTAAATACAATAAAAACCTTACTTATTTGAGTAGCTGGAATAAATTAATCTTATTTATTTAATATTATTATATGAATATACAAACATAGAGTTGTGAGGAGTTTATTAAACTTAAATTTGAGCTACAGTAGGTGTTTTAATCTTCTAAATGTGTCACAGTAGATGTCAGTGTGTAAATATTTTACTGTATTTTGTGTTTTTGCCTCTCCCTGACTGTCACCTTTATGCTGTGGCTCTGGTCTTTATTTTTCGCCGTCCTGACACTGAAAATGTGAATCGGTTCCCGAGGCTGTCAGGCGGTTTCCCATCAGCTCTGCATATCTGAGCTCAAACTGCTGTCAGAAAGTTGCCGCTGTGGTAGTTTGCATTGTGGCTGTCGCTACATCGACTAGCTGTCATATTCATGCTGAAGGTTTCTGCACAGCACAATTCATGTCTGACTTTATTAAAACCGTCCTGAGCAACATTTATTATCACCGCTGCATGTCAGTCTGAATTTCAACATGCAGACTAAACTTAAGCACTTTGCCCAGTCATGAACTAAAAAGATATTCAAAATTGTTCTGTTTATTTGTAAATCAATCATTTACTTATAGTGATCAGTTGAAATTGTTTGTATTCCTACTTTAGTTAAACTATTTTAATTGATCAAAATATTTATAATACTCACCCAGAGCATTTTCTACATGGTTTTGACATTGCATTATGATTTTCCCATGTTCCTTTAGTTGTAGTAACTGTTGCTAATTTATGTAGCATGAATATTACTGATAAAATCATTTAAACAATGAAATTATCAAGCTATCATTTAATATTTAACATCAATTATACAAATATTTGATACGGCTAAACTCTTAACTTCAACCGTTTCAGTACTTTAAAACACAAGTTTCCATGAAACGACTGATGTGTTTTGGTTCATTTTCTTCTTCATCCATCATTAGCTAAACATAAGTTAGCTAGCAGTCAGCATTTAGTACTGGCTATTTAGTATTATCTGGAAAGTGCATTGATGCTAATTTAGGTAATAATAAGCACAGATGCTAAACCTGTGTATATATTTAAAAAAAAAAACAACGATTAATTGCATAAAAAAAATTACACATTATACAAGTAATGTATGCAATTAAGTAGTACAAAGTTAAACACCTGGTCCTAATTTTTGTATGGAAGTTGTTTTTGTTTTAAGCAAAGTGTGACAACATTTGTTATGAATGTTTTCTGTATCAATAAACTGAATTAATAATGAACTGATTTCTGTAATAAGTGTCTGTTTTCCTTCCTGTAGGGATTCATCCAGCAGCCACTGACTGGGGCCTTCCAGTCTCTTCCAGGCTCTGAATAAAGCAGGTAAAGCTGCATCCTTAACCTCCCACTATCACTTTAACCGAAGAGTAATGGTTCATACAGTTTTTCAGCTTCACCTCCACCTCTAAAAATTTCACTTTGACTAAAGAATAATGCCTCTGCATCTGTTTTTCTCGCTCAGCCTAACCTCCCGTACTCACATGACTCCAGAATAATGTAGATGTATTTATTTTTACCCCCTCAGCCTCGACCTCCGTCACTATCAATCTGGCTTTCTAATAATGTAGACACATCTTTTCTGCTCACCCTCCTCACCTCTCAATTTCCCCGCCACCTCAGGATAATGTAGGTGCATCTATTATCTCTGCTCTCTGCTGCGCTGCTGTCTGCGACCCCGTTGTTAGAATAATGTGGCTGCATTTACACAACCTCACGCGCTATCTGACAGGGTCGGGGAATAAATAAATAGCCTCGCATGCATGCTGAAAGCACACTTTCTCAGCTTGAAGCTTTAAAATCATGCAGAGAAATAATCTGTTATTTTAGCTCAGGAGTTAATCACCAGATGGTTGCAGGTTTTTGTTAACTTTCCCCTCTTTTCTCTGGAGACACGTCCACAGCGCAGAGAGAATGAAACAAAAAGCACTCAGAGGCTGATAAGAGTGTTGTTGCAGCTTTTATTTATCATATCTCCAAATAACCGTGTAGCTGTTGTGCTGTGGTCAGGATACAGTGACCTCGCTTGATCAACTACTCCCCTCTGCAGCCTGATAAGAGGGCTAATATAACAACAAGCCGGTCTGTAACTGTAATTATTTCTGCGCTGTCAGAGGAGGAACGGACCGCAGGCCTCCAGCCGATTTAAATCTGCAGGAAAACTAAAAAAAAAAAACACAAGAGGAGGAGGAGGGAAGGGGCAAAACATCTTCAACACCAGCAAGACAAATATCAGCTCGGCGCCTCGACACGCCTGGAATTGGACCAGTTTGTCATGCACAACACCAGAGCACACATTCAAAAGGCCTTTCAGGACCCGATTCAGACTTTACCAGGTTCTGCTTAATACCAGAGAGGAAACGGTGAATGAACTGATCTGAGCCTCTCAGTTCATCTCTGGGTAGAACAAATACAAAATTAACAAATATCCAAATTAAAATCATAAACCAAAGTTTCATGCTTTTAGTTATTTTAATTATTTATAATGTACATTTGCATAAAAGTGTAAATGCAAAAGCATTTTTTAAGTTGTAAACAGTCTTATGAGCATGTCTCCTGCACTGTAAAAAATTTTTGTTTTATGATTGTACTTTCTTCTATTTTTTTCTTCCACTCAAGAAAATGAGAAAATTCAAAAATCTGTTTTAAATGAATAAATGATTAAAGTGTAACTAACCTGAAAGCGTAGCCCCGCCCCCTGACTCTGAGGGGCGTGGCCAGGTGTGGAGCTGAGCAGAGAGGTTTTAATGGGTCAGAAATATTTAGCGACTGTTCAGAAAAGTGTCTTTTATTTCTCAAAATAGCGACTAGCACCAAATCTAAAAACTCTTTTTTGCTTGTTTTTATCATGACAGCAGTGACCAATAAAAGAAGGAGATTCTTAATAAAACTATAAATAAATCAGATAAATTTCCTATAATACATGTAATCTGCCGTCTATTTAAATTCTTCTTAACTAACTTGAGGTGTTCCACATAATTCAGACCCAACTGAAAGAAACTTGGTATCAAAGTTATCTTATGTTTTATTAACTTAATATTCTAATATATTTCAAAGTAGTTCAACCCAAATGATCCTCCAGATTTAATTCCTAACAGGAAGTTTTTAGTTTTGAAGCAATCTGATTTGCTGACAGGTTTCAGCTTTGTGCTACACCGCCCCCTACAGGTCTGGCATGTTTAAAACAACGCTTTGGGTTAAAGTTGTGCAGGTTCATGTGGATGAAAACGTACGTGAAACCGATCCTGTGTGTATTGTATTGTTTTTTTTTTAATAATGTGACAGAAATATTTGTTTTTATAAACACCCGGCTGTTTGTGAACGAGCCCAAAGCTTTTAAAACTGAGCATAAAGCTCCATAAAAGTTCAGTATGTAGAATATTCTGACTTTTCAAAGCCTACATTTCTGATTATGACCAATCAAAGAACCATTCTTTAGCCGACTCCCCATGAAAACGCTGCAAAAACAAAACAGTTTTTCCTTCATAGAGCCATTTTAGAGACTTTTGTCTTTTCTGGGCTTCTGTAGTTAAAGTGAAATAATCTTGTTTAGAGGGAACAAAGAGTCGATGGTTAATGATGGCTTTATTTCATGAAGTCAGTTTGATTGTTTGGGGTTTGAGGGAATTCAAACAATAAGATACGTTTTTTGTCTTTATTTTAATTTCATCATAAGTTTTTCTATAAGGTTCCTCGTCCCGACTGCCTGGCTGCTTATCTGTAAATTTGTTCATTCTGGACCTGAAACTTAAACTCCTTAAAGTTTTGTTCGACCTTGAAAGCTGCTCTGAAGCCGCTGCAGCATAATTGTTGAGAAACTTTTTTTAAAAAATGTCAATTGTGGCTTTTATTGTGAAGCTGGGAGGATGTATGGGCCGGCGTCGCGCGGTGATAGATGACACGATACACGGCTTTCCTGATTTCGCAAATTTCTATGAAATGTGTCCTGAGTTCATGAAGGCGAGGAGATAAGAGGCTGGATGAGGCTCTCCGGCCAATAGGATTCATCTGTTTCTGCCGCTTATCTGCTGATAGAGGAGGACACTCTCCTTACCTCCTTCCCTTTGCTTCCTCATCACTTCTTTTATTATTTCTTCTTCTCTTCTTCTCTTTTTTCTATGTTCCTGTTCTTCCCTGTGTTGCCGTTATCTGCTATTTTATTTAATAGGATTTCATACTCCCAATTTAGTTCTGATTTAGTTTCAACTTTTTTCACAGCGTTTTCTTAGTGCTGAAAAGTTTCTGGCCCAATTAATAAAAACTAATCATTTAACAGGCATTCTGGTTCTGAGACATTTATGAGGTAAAACCGTCTTGAATTAATGTGTTTATAGGTACTGAATGTTTGTGTGGATGTACTGCCCAGCTGAAGTGTTTTCTTTTACAAATTAATATTAGCATTAATATTATGTACCAATGAGATTTTTTGAACAAAGTTTGATGTTGGTTTATTTAATTACTTGTGCTACTTTTAAGTATTTATTATTTTGTTGTTCTGCAGCCGTCTCTCGTCTTCTAAGACAAGTGTTGAAATGTTTGTTCTTAGCTTATAAGGAATAAGCTTATATGAAGGAAAAACAATAAAATATATGAATAAACTGGAACTGCAGGCGGTTATAAACGGTTCCACGCCAAGCGACAGCGTCAGACTTCTGTCCCCAAAGCAGCAACTCTCTGTTCACAGCAGTAATAATGATGGACGCCGTCTTTGATTCAGTTTCAAACTTATTCAGTAACCAGAGCTGATGGTATCGTCACAAGCTAATAAGATGAAAGAAGCTAAGAGGAACAAATCATTCAGGCTCAGAATTAAGACGCACGTCTCATGAAAACGGATGAAATTCGGTTCTGATGCCTCAGAAACTATCAGATACGTATTCAGCTTTAGTGCCACATATAGAAGTGGCAACTACTGTCTTGATTGCTTTTGTGATCAAGATGGCAGCAGCCTACCAAGATGGCAGCAGCCATCTTGGTAGGCAGTTGCTACAGAGTTGCTATGACAACAATAAACAAGCCACATGCTTAGAACTAGCTTTCGCCTCGTTCCCATTTAAATTATTAATAATATAAATACATTAAACTTTTTACCAGTCACAATATTTGAGTACTCTACCCACCTCTGTGTAATACTAAGATACATAGTATTATCTTTGTAATATGATATTATCGTATTACTACTATTAATAATAATAATTATTATTATTTACTTACTGACGAACTAGCAGAATTAGCTTAGCTCATGTAGCTTTTATCAGACAGACAAACTTTACTGCTTCCAAACAACAATGGGTCATCTGTAGTCCAGAATAAAGGACGATGTGAAGATGATGTATTTTACATCCTTCATAATAATCCATCATGCATAACTAAAATCTGTTAAACTGATCCAGAGTCGGTGTTTCCCGTCCTGTTAAATAAAATCTGATCCAGTGTTTCTGTAAAACCCTCGGAGGTTCTGTGTCTCCGGTAAAACTGCCAGCGCTGCCGTTCGTCGGGATGAGACACTAAATCTTCTTTAAGACACCTCCAGCCTTTTTTTCACAGTCTTTTTGTTTTTTTAAGGCTCTTTAAAACAACATTGATTGTTTCCCAGAATGACTTTCTGTCGCCGTTTTAATGATTATGCAGATGTGAGACAACCTTTCCGTTTGACGGCCAGTTCCCACGGGGGCGGCGGTGACACGGCGGCGGTTGCCACGCCGACAAGCGACCGTCACCCCCGCCTCACCCTTCCTGACCCATCCCGTTCATTCCTCCTGTTCAGTTTGGAACTCTAATGGGACGCGGATAAACACCTTTTTAGATTTCAGAACAACTTTTTAGGGATAGGCAGTTATTTTTTTTTGCAATATTTTTATATCGGTGCCCAAAGTGGGTCCTGGACGTCCAGCATCCTGCAGGCTCTAGTCTCTCCCTGCTGGCAGCAACAACCTCCTCAGCAGGTCTTAGACCTTCTAACAAACCATCATTTGGTCCAGGCGTGTTAAACCAGGGAGAGACTAAAACATGCAAACTTCAGTTATTGTAGATGGTAATGGTGTCTTTAAAATAGAAATAAAAGCTAAAAGTGAACGGCATTTTAAAATAAATGTAAATTTGTTTTTGTTGTTACACATATAGTCAAAAACATACAATGTAAATTTTTCTGCGTTTTTTAAAGTAAATTTACTTTTTTGGCAGTTGTTAAAACCATCTTAAAAATGATCACTTCATCTACAGATAAACATTAAATATGTCCATGTTAATGCTTTCTAAAAGTCGTGGATACAGTAAATTAAAGTACCGTAATAAAAGCTTCAGTGAATCATATTTTCAGTTTTTAGCAGTAGATTTGTTTCCTTAGTTTTCCTGTATAATCAGATTTAATCCACATGAATCTGCCGTAATCTGACAGGAAAGCGTGTAAAACTCGGCTGCTCCTCCAATGACAGCCCAGCTCTGATTTATTCCCTCTGATGATTGGCCGGCTGCCGTCGCCTTGACAGTCAACCTTCTTCATCAAATCTCCACTTTTCCTCTCTTCTTCCTCAAATCATTTTTCCTTTCATATCAGGTTTTTTCTCCACTCTCTCTCCGCTCTGCCGCCGGGCTTTACTTGACAGGAAATATTCCAGGCGATGCGGCGTGGTTGTAGATCTCCGGCCGTGGCAGACGCCATCGATCCGCCTCATTTGCATACATAAATCTATCGGCTATCTGACACTTGCCAATATTCTGGGCAGCGGGAAGCGGCGGTGCTGAGTCGGCCGGGTCACATTATCATTGATGATGGAGCTTTGATGAAGTGTGACAGCGCCGCGCGGCTGCTGACCGACTGTCCGAGGAAACGCACTGTAAAAACTGACTCCTTACTTCTAGCTGGTTCTAAGTATGGAATCAGAGGAGTGCCACAAAACACAAAGTATATGGAAGCACATAAATTATAGTATGTCCAACTGTAACTGTGTTACCATATAAAGACATTTTAAATAAATTTGCTTAACACAAAACATGCCAATTTTGAAAAACCTGTTTTTTGACAAAATCTCTTGACGCCATTATGAAGTGAGTTTTTTTGGTTTATTTAGCAAAACTGCAATATAAACACCTTTTTGCATCAGCAGTCACATGATCAACAACCAAATGTTACTACTGGTGCAAACTAGGAAGAAAACGTTTAACGTTTCCACCCGAGCGTCCTGCTGGCTGCAGGCCTCTGAGCATGTGCGGCTCCCTCCTCACCTGGAGGTGTTCCTGGTGTCGTCGCCGTGGGAACGACCCGTGACAACCTGCTGTTTGTGCATGCAGGAGACGGCCGCTGGTGTCGGAGCCGAGTTAATAGCTGTTCTGTGGTAAAGCTGCGGTCCAGCTCTCATCAGCGCCGCCCCCTCCTCGTCGCCCTGATACAAACACAGAGTGGCAGAATTTAATGAAGTTCTGTTCTTTAAAGCCGGGATGGAGCCGCGGTACCAGCAGCCTTCCGCACCTTCTTCTCATCTGTTTCTTTGAATAGTTTCCGCGCCGATCGATGGGCCGGTTTTCTCCTGGCCTTTCGCCGCTGTCACCCGTCATTGAGGGATGCAAATTCACATCAGAAACTGGCCTGACACTTTTCCTGTCGGCGTCCAGAGCGCGAAAACGGCGCGGCTCAGCAATAAACGGGGTGAAGGCCTCATTTTTCAGAGAGAGGGAGACCTTTTCCATCAAAGTTTTCTCTCTTTGCTCTGACAAGATGAGGATGTGAAAGGACACCCGGTAAAGTTCAAGTCTCTCCACAGGCTGGGGAAACTGCAAAGACAGAAAAGGAAGAAAAGTTCTTAGATTTCTGCTTTCTGAGGGGAGAAATAAGAAGTTTTGGAAAATAAATGAAACTAAGAACAACCTGTGACGGAAAGAAAACTGCTCCAACATTTTTCTTGCTGACATAACATGAAAAACTGCTGCTTAAGAAAAAAGAAATCATCCATCAATCGAACTGAATTTATTATTTAGCTTTTTTAGAGATATATTTTATGGTAATTTTGGATTTTTCTTGCAATGATCCTTTCATATCAAGTGTATGAATGCTGGGTGACCACAACTAACATCAAAAGTCACATTTAAAATGTCAGGAATTAGATACAAAATATTATATTTGACACCCAGAGAGGAAAAGTCCTGAAGATCGTTGAAGACGAGTATCAGACTGAAAAACGGCTCGTCTCAGAAATCACCTTTTCTTCCAGATCACAGGACCATCAACATGTTTAAGCTCCTGAAAACCAGAAGGGATCATCCAGAGTCCCTGCTAACTTCATGCTGCTGCTGTTTCTGAAGGTTGTTTATTTAAGACACTTTACACAAGAAAACATTTCAATTCAGTCACATTCCACTTGTTCCTACTTATCAAACAGTACATTCAATTTCTAATGCAAAAGTATCTGAAGGAAAGGAAACCCAGATTGACTTGCATCATTCAGGCTGAGACAAAACTCCTTTAACAGGAAGAAACCTCCAGCAGAACCAGAACCGGGCTCAGTACCGGGCTCAGAACCGGGCTCAGAACCGGGCTCAGAACCGGGCTCAGTACAGTACCGGGCTCAGAACCCGACTCAGAACTGGGCTCAGTACAGTACCGGGCTCAGTACAGTACCGGGCTCAGAACCGGGCTCAGTACCGGCATCAATCTGCAACAACCGACTGGGATCCATGAAAGTTCCTCCTTATACAACAAACATCTAACATTTTATTCTTGCTAGTTAATGTTATTAACCAGATTTAGTTTAAATCTAAAAGTCTTAGAATTATCCATAATCAATACATTTTAATATTGATTAAACCTTGAAATAACTTCAGTTATCATTTCTGTTCATATTTAAACTATCGCTGCTCTCTTTAAGTAGAATTTAGTTTGTAATTTTTTTATTTAGTTGACAGATTTTGAAGATAACTTTGTAAGTTGACCTAAAAACAAAAATGTTAATAACTATTTTAAACCTTAACAGTCTGACCCTGTTTTACCTGCAAACCCAGAGAGTCCAGTAATAATCTGCCTTCTTGTCTCTCCTGGGATTTCCTTTGGGAAACTGGGAATCGCCGTGGAAACGGCATCACATGATGTACTTTCTTCTTCTTGACCCACTTTAAAACTTCTTCACTACAGTGAAGCTTAAAAATCGACCACCCAGCTTTTTACTGCTGCTCTTAGAAACTCTGGCTACAGATGAAAACATATATTGGAAATATTTTAGCAGCGTTAATCTACGTTATGTCCTTTTATAGAACTAACTTAGATAAGGAGGTTAACATTTAAACTTTTAACACATTTTAGTTTTGGGAATCAGTGGTCAAATGGTAAAACAATCAGTGGGAAAGTTTCCAGGAGATTTTATCACAAAAGGTCGAACCTTTAGAAAGGTTATGACCTTTTGGTATATAAAATAATAAAATAAAATTGTCTTTTCCCCTGCAGTCCAGAACCGGACTCCATCTTTGTTTACTTCCCAAGATGGAGGAGAACGTCGATAAATAGTGTTGTGAAACTTAATTCACTGATGGACCGGAACCATGTGACCACACGTGCAGGAAAAACTCAGCCGACACAGATAATCAGACTTTACTTTTTTTTATTCTTTTGTAGCGCTATAAAAGAAGGAGACGCTTACCTCACAGACTAAAAGTGAATGTGAATGTGTCCGAATCTATACAGCATCTCGTCAAAACACGGAAGATTCATTGCTTATAAACTAAGGTCCGCCTCTTGGTCTGCTGATGTTTCACGTCACTTAAGGTCCGCCTAATGGTCATCTGATGCTCTATGTTAACTAAACGTTAAGTTTCGTTTCTACAAAAAGTTTCCATTAAAAAACAAAAGACTTTTGTGATGAGTCTCATGCGTCATCGTTTCTACAAAGTTTCAATCTTAAAGTAAAGACTTTTGTGA
>CAEFZY010062933.1:0-11229 GCA_903066815.1 Brachyrhaphis roseni | reverse complement strand
TGCAAAGTAGTAATCACAGCTAAAGGTTGCTACTTTGAAGAAACTAGAATATAAGGCGTATTTTCAGTTGTTTTAAAACTTTTTTGTTTAGCACATATTTCCACATGTGTTAATTCATAGTTTTGATGCCTTCAGTGTGAATCTACAATGTCAATAGTCATAAAAATAAAGGAAACTCATTAAATGAGAAGGTGTGTCCAAACTTTTGGTCTGTACTGTAAATCTCTTTTCAGACTTTACAATTCAAAGCTTGAGCCTTTATGCTAGATTGTCTTCAGTCTACTTTGCTTATGTCTTCTTTGTTGAATCGTTTTCAACTAGCTCATGTGCAGGTTGTTTCTGCCACACGAGTAATTGCAGAAATAGATGGAGCTTTAGCAAAAAGTCCAAAAGTGGTCTGCAAAAGGAGGAGGGTGGCCGCTCTGCCAAGGGGACCAGAACCAGAAAACTGGTGAAACAATATGAGTGACCATATGGATATAATCAAACAGCGGTTCCTCTTGTCCTAGTGCAGTACAGAAGTGTGAATTCTACACACTTCATCTCAATACACGCACAAAAGACAAAACAGATCCGCAGCAAAAGAGACGAACAAATGCCTATTATTCCACCAAATCGCACTTTACTCGCTCACACTTAGACCCATGTCATGATTTTGGAATGGCCAAATTATGTGACAAGGTGAAAATTTGAAATTCAGAAGCTGTCTGTGAAATATTGAGTAGATTTAAAAGCAGCTTTATTAACAATGACTACATACGAACTCATTGTTCTCATAATTTCTATCAAATTAGTGGTGAATTTTGGCTATTATTTACAAGGTGGTCAAATGTTCTGACCTCATTCTGGGTAAAACATCTGAACATTTGACATGCTTTTCTCTTTTGGCCTTTTGGTAGCAGATTTTTCACGTCCCATGACCTAATTTTAGTCGCTTCTGCTGTCAGACAAATTGACTCTTGCAAGACTTAATGATCAACTTTGTGACCAGCTGTCCCAGCAGGGTCTGTGGCTGTACACAACTCCAAATCATCAACCTTGGTGCCTGAACAAACAAGCTTCATCTTGTTTGTTCAGATGAAGCTTCTTAAAATTTAACCATGTTGCCAAGTTGTTGTTTTTTATCGTTTCTTTACCTCCTCCACATCAATCCTCTTCCTCTAGTGAACTATCTCAAATGAGCACAAACGTTTTGAGTTTCAGAAACACCCTTTGGTTTGTTTTGTTGCGACTTTTAGCATTGCATTGACCTCAGGCTGAACTACCTGGGATCTCCTCTCATGGGAATAATGGAAGTTGGAATGGTGGATTCTATATAGTTAATGGATAGTCTTCTCCAGATTGATGAGATGCAACAATTACAGATGTCGTTTCCCCTCTGCCTCACATTCACAAGTACCTACATGCTGCAAGCTAGCAACAATCTAGATTTTCTGTTATGTTAGAGGTACAGAAGCTTCCCAATGCTCATTTAACTAACTACTGGAAGGCATCAGGCTGCTACACACCTTCTTAATTCCCTTTAAAACACTCACGCTCTTGGTCATTTGAGGCTGCATTAATTTAATTTCAGGTGATTTTTCTTTTGGCATGTCTTCATACGCAAAACCTCATAAATAACGGTGTGTGTATTTGACATCATGACCAACGTTAATGAAGATGATCTAATGGCAAAGATTTACCCTCACTGATATATGTATATATGTTCCTGGACATCAAGACAGGAACAAAAGTCTTTCTGCACAGAGTATTTCAGGAGAGGAAGAGGGAAGGAGGCGGATGAGGTGAAGAGATATCCATGAGGGCAAATCTGGACAAGATCAATGGGAGTGAGAGGGAGTGCAGGAGGCAGCAGGAGATTCAAAGTAGGCCAATAAATAACATCCAAGTGAGGCAGCAACTGCCTCCCCCTCATCCACAGCCACCCCATTCCACGTCAACCCCCCCGGCCCCCACTGACGGGGTCCCCTTGATTGCTGGGCTATGAGCCGGGAGAGAGGGGGTTTGATGGCCCCCGGCTGCACAATACACTTCTCATACAGGGCCCTCGCTCACCCTTTACTTCCATTTGTTGAACATCCATCTTTCAGCATGTGCGTGAGTTTGTTTAGGGGGTGGGGGCTTGGCGGATGAAGGGTTGGGGGACGGGGAGGATGGGGTGTGTGCATTAACTGGGGGTGGGGGGATCTCCTATGTTTTTTACATCAGCTACCCTTCCAGCACAGACCCATCCCCCAGAACACCACGCTATCTGCTGTCTTGCTCACATTTGCAGACCACCAGGCTCTGCGCGTGGTTTCATTAAGTCCACTGCTGGGTGGTTTGCACATCGGCCACCTTGGGTGTTTGCTCTACAGAAACAGTAAGACTTTCAAATATTAAATATGCTTTAGTGTGGATGAAAATAATTATAAAGTAATATAGGAATAAAAACAATTTGTGTGTAATTTGATTTCAGTATAACTAGGGAGATTAGAGATTTGGCCTTAAGTTTTGGAGAATTTTAAAGTAGGGACATTACACCATGATAAATTTTGAGCAACTTATAGTGTCCAACATCAGAAAATGCAAAGAGTAAGGTACAACTCACCTAAATTGACAGGTCACACAAGGAGCGATTAAAACTCTGACCAACCAAGTGACAAAAAAAAAGTAAAAAGTCTCATTTTCAGTTTGCCACAACATGTGAAAGACAAATGTGGAAAAAACAGGTGCTCTAGTCAGATAAGACCTAAATCAACAATGGAAAACACTGAGAATACTTGGTAGTGGCAGGATCATGTGGAATAGATGCTTTTTGTTCTGCAAAAAACTAGAGACTTGGATGGAAGCTCAAGACTTGAAAATAGATGTTCACAGAGTAAGGGAAAAAGAAAAAAGAAAAAACTTTACATTCTAGGTGTGCGAAGCTGGCAAAAGAGGGCTGAATGCAAATGGATGCCACACTTTTCAAATTACCTTTTTACAATTAAAAAGTGTTTCTCCTGCTACTTCAGAAGCGTGCACCACACTTGTGTTGGTCTTACATGTGAAATCCTGACATAATACATTGCGGTTTGTGGCTACGACATGAGAAAATGTGAAAGCTGAAAGGGAACGGGTGTTAATGCAAAGAACTGCACCTCGTTTTAGAGCTCCCTGTTTGATAGTGAGGCTAAAGCCATGACTATGGGATACGCACTCATTTCTATCATTTCTCTTGGATGATTCTAGACAACCCCCATAGAAACAGCTCAACATGACCAAAGTTCTCCTAAGCTTCAAAACACCTTGTCTTTTAGCGAGAGGTCAGATCATGTATTTAAATCATGTGTAATGTGGTGGCAAGCAGCAAACTGAGTTGATTAAATTAAAATAAATCATTTTGTTTACCAAATCTCGCTAGTGGCAATGAGGCTATTCTGTTTTTATGCCAGGAAATTGCTGCTTCTTATGAAATTTTCCTCTGCGGTCGTTTCCTCACTTTGTTTGACATGAAATAGGAACTAGATAAGTTGAGGTCAGGGAAAACCGGTGGTGGTTTTCTTTCATAAATTGAATCCTGGGTGACTCTTCCCCCACTACCACAACTCCAACAAAATTTGTGAAAACATAACTTCTTCAAATTTCCTGGTTCTGCCCAGCCAAAGGTAGAGTTCAGACTCAGGGAAACCTGTGACTGACAGCAAACAAAGCCTAATCTCTCTATTGTCTGCAGCAATCCGGGGTAACTGTACATGAATAAAAGTAATATGAAACTTTCTTTTTTAAAATATGGTGCTTTTTGCGCCGCTTGAATTTGTCTAACAGAAACCTTCCTCATTATGCCTTTATCTGTACAAACCCATCTTTGTTCTGAATCAGCCACAAATTTCTTCACAGTACGATGATAACGCTTCAGTTTTGGTTAAATATCTAATGTTTTCATACCTTGTCATACGGCACTACATTATCTGATGATTTTTGTCAGCAGAGAGATCCTTTCCCTTTCCCATATTGCTTGAAACCTGTGGTCTGCTTAATAATGTGGAACATCCTTCTTAAGTAGATTTACTTTAATTGAGTTCACCAGATAAACTAATCAACCAGCTCTCTGAAATTAATTATAGTGATTCAAAGAGCCCTGACAAACAATACTATCTATAAATTTAATATCACAGCAAAAAATTTAATCTTTATGACACTTAAATCCAATTTGCATAATAATTTAGAACACGGTGCACTCTGGGGAATTTAGGGAAGATGGAATAATGGATTCCAGATTCTTTAAAAATGTATTTTCCCAGATTGACACATTCACACATATCTGAATGCTGGAAACCAACGACCTGCCAAAACATTCATACAGATATAGAGGTGCACACGCTTGCTAATTATCAATTATGAACATCAGCATAATGGACTTAACCAACATCTTAAATCTAGTCCACAATACTGCAGCTGTTGCTTTGTTTTACTTTTTGTTCCCATAATATTATCAACCAAATTCTTCTACCATCTGTTTTTACCTTTCTTATTATTTACATTCATATGTGAACTGCTACTCCTGTCTTGGAGCTGTTTTGGTGTGAGTCAATGATTGAAGGGAAAAAAAAAAAACTCTTATCACTGGTCATCAAAACTCCCACACACGTCTGTAGTCACCAACCTTCCAGCATCTCCACAGTTATGCTTCAAAAAGTGGAAGGCAAATTTTCTCCCAGGGCGATTTGCATTTATTCATCTCCCACAACAAATGTACTGTATCCACTCCACCGACGTTTTGACTATGTGTGGGTTTGAACAGTGTGCTTATTTCTCAGGTTCTGTTCAAGCGCTAAGTCTTTATGTTGTTTGACGCATTTGACTATCTTGCTGTGCATCCAGTGAACATCTCTTCATATCTATCACACTCCGCATACATAAATATTAAAGATCACTCTGAAGAACCTGTCTCGAGTGATGAAGTTACAAAGCGAAGTTGCGTTTTAAATGCCCTTTTTAAAAAAGCTACCAAAGTCCCCTTGAAATGTTTGATTTTCATTGCCAAAAATACTCCTCACAGAGTATCATAGTTGACTTTTTCACCCTGAATTTACATATATTTCCATAGTAATTGGTTTTAGAGGGTTACATGAGATAAGTCATTCCCCACAAATACTTTGATCTGTACAGGCCTTTGGTTTCCTGTAGCTTGAATTGTTAACTTGGATAAAGATTGCACGTCATATTTCTAAAATCATGTTGCCATAAACTCTAAGGAACGGCACATTAAAAACACAATTTCACCAACTTACCAATTCCTATTTCCTCATGTGGAAAAGGTCAGTAAGGTCTGATCCAGTTGTCAGACATTTCAATATGGCTGTCAGTGAAATATGATGAGACTCATTTTAGTCTCTTATTTTAAAAAAAGGGTCATATTTGGATCAAATATGATCCAATATTTGGCTAAAACTACCCAATTACTGTCTTGACAACGTAACACCAGAATTTGGGTTAAAGATCAGACTCTGTGGAGTTTCAGTCTGTGCTTGTGTTGCATACTTACTCATGCCTGAGAAGCAAGTTTGCACAAAAAATAAATAAATAAAAAATACATGTACCTAATCATCCTCAGGTCTGCCTCAGACAGTTGGCACTAATCCCCCTCCTAGTCACAGTGGTATTTGTTAAACTGAGTCATGCGGTGAGGGTTGGGAAAGTGCCACACCAGAGACAGAAGCTGAAATAAGACAACATCCAGCCTGCAGGTAAAACATGACGCATAAAATTCTTCAGCTGTAAATTAGGTCCTTAAACCCTGGAGCTCATATTGGCTCCATTCCTTGTGGTGGAGCCAATACCTTCTGTTACTCAAGTCTGCAGTGGTTGAAGAGCCATGTTTAGTGTAATCAGTTTTTCCACAAGATTATTTTTTGGAGTCACAAAACTGGAAAAACTTTTACAGAGAAAGGGAAAAAACAAAAAATTCCTACGCTAATGAAACAGCCTTTTCATAAATTCCCCAGGGAACTTAACCTTGATTTCTTTAAAACACTCTTTAGTCATCAGGAGAGTCAAACTTCAGTCACTGAGAGGAGCTAGTGTAGTGCAGTTTTTTTTGTGTTAGTCCAACACACCTAAATCAAAAATGACTGAACTACTTTCTCATGCACTCAAGTGCTGCAGTCATGCTAATGACCTAATGATGTGATTCAGGTGAACTGAAAGAGAGACACACCTATAGGTTGCAGGTCACTGGTGTTTGAGTGAATTTTAGATATTGGGTCAGTTTATTCAGTTTTAAATGGTGTGGGTTCAATTCTCACTTTTCCCTGTCACATGTGCCTCTAGGCAGCTTCTTAACCCCACATTGCCAACCAGTCTGTGTTAGTGTGTGAATGTGTGCATATCTTAAAAAAGTAATTAAGTCGTTTGATATCTATTTGTCAAACATACAATGAAATAAAATAGCATTTCTCTTGTCCACTGGATCCTCATGAAGCACTGTTTCTCTTCAAATGTAGGAGAGCAGTAACCTGGGCAGGTAGCAGCTGAAGAGCTCCATGTAATTGCAAAGTCAGGAGTTATATCAGCCCACTGGTGTTCTATGGTGACCCACTGTTGCACTAGTCAATAGCTGGTGATAGTATCCACAATAGAAGAACACCACTGATTTGCAGGGATTAGATAGCACGTCCACCCACGAGTATCAAAAATCTGCCAATACTTCAAACCTCCTCTAAAAACAAACATACCTTAACATGCATTAATATGCACAGTGGAAACAGCCTTAGCGCTATTCTTTCCTTCCTTATTTCCACTCTTGGGGGAACAGCCAATCAGCACCAAGGAAACCGAATCGCATGTGAAATAGCAATGTGTCTAGATATTTCAGCTGCCCAAGCTGTGGTATCTTTTGAAAATTTTTGAAAAAAATTGCATATAGGAAAAGTTTCCAAGAACAACTTAGATTTACGTTCCACAGATAAATCCACGAACAGGTGACTCCGGGAACACTGAACCGTGAATAGATGGAAGTCCATTGCACTTTCATTACTGCACTGGATTTTATATCAGACATTTCTCACGGCATCAGGGCATTTTGCAGCAGAACCATAGCTTTTTGATCTGAAGGCCTCCCAAAACAGCTACCTGAATAACATATGTTGCTAAGGAGATAGTCAAAAACCAAAGCACAGCAGCCTCTTTGTTCAAGCTGGATGTGTTCTGGTGGGTGTAAATAATGTGTCTTGCCAACCAATGGAGAAACTCTAGCAGAAGAAAGCAGTGGTGTGTTTCTTTCTTGAATGGGGCGCTCTAAACACTCTGCTGCGGTTCAACTGGCATCCTTTCCAATCAACTCATCCTCCGCATTTTTTAAAAGCCTGCACTGCTACTGCTCTTTGTATTCTCATTTGGCCTGCAGTCAACCACCCAGCTCCTTCTCTTTCACAAGTCATTTTCTACCATTGCATCATCAACGGTAATCCTTATCTACATAATAAAAAACCTCTGCAGTACTCTATAGAACCAATTTTAAACATATTTTTAGGGCATATGTGGACAAAGCCATTTTAATCTAAGGCTTGACTTATAAAAAAATATTGTACAAAGACTGACGACATCTATGTCTGTTCTTTGCTCTTGATTGGCCTCATTTTTGGAAGGCTAATGCCTCTCTATAAGCAAAAGAGCGATTCTAAAGAGTTTAGATGGGCTTCCAGCATTCTGCATTACGGAGGAACATGACACATTCGTTTAGATGTCGGAAATTGTTGGTTGAATTCAGCACATTGCATAACTGTGACTATGTCACAGACAGAGTGCAGCAGAGGTGACATTTTCACGTTTTATCACGTTACTACAAACTTCATTATCCACTTTTATGGGACAGACCAACACGTAGTTGCACATGCGGTGATTGTGAGGTAGAAAAGAAATTAAATGTGACCTTTAGAACGTTTTTCCGAAAGGTTTCTAAAAAAGTTTGCTGTAGATTTGCATTGAGCCCCCTTCATTCTGATACCCCAAATGAAATCCATTGCAACTAACACCCCTTCAGGAGTCGCCCCAGTTCATAGAGTTCCCCTCTGTGTTAGGTAGTCTTTCAGAAAGACCTAAGGCTGCAACTGATGGGCAATTAAATTGTGTTTAGCTATTTCCCAAGAATACAAAAGAAGACAATGGGGCTGACAGGAAGAGCAGGGTCACATCTAAAGCAAGGTTATCACCAAGACTTAGAAAAAGAGAGAGAGAGGAGGAAGTAAAAGATTGCCTATTTAGTCACATCACAAGGGAGCTTACAAAGAGGAATTAAGCTGCTGAGTGTAGGGAGCTGACAGAAGTAGACAGAGAAGAAGAAACAGATGCAAGAGAGGGAGTAGAAGCAGAGAGAGGAGGCAGACTTCTACTGTAGATCTCCAAGGTATGTTCTCAAAGTGCCGAGTGACACTTCCCATCACCATGTCAAGGGAACTGGAGCGTGCCAGCTCCGGCTCTCTCTCACCCTATCTTGCATGCAGAGCAATTACCACAACTCCCACCCCCCACCTTCTTCCTTGCAATTCAGTGAAATCAGCCAGCAGACCTGTGACTCATCATTTGGAGTAATAGGCCAGTCCCACATCGGCCTCAGGCGCCTTCCGGCTCGTAGGAGGCTTGAGGAGCACAAGGAGATCACTAAACACAGCAAAGGGGTCTCGTTATGTAAGGCTGGCCATCATATATAATGCCTCCATGTGTGTAATAATAATAATAATAATAAAAAGAGGCGACTTTATGATGGCTTGACGTGAAAGTGGTCGCTGCTTGCTCGAGGGCAGCATGTGGCAGCGAAAGTACAGCTGGCTCCTGATGCGATTCAGTCTTCAAGAGGAAAAAAAACAACAAAGCGAGGCATACAAAAAGGACCAACATCTGAAAAGCTGCTTTGTCAGTGTGAGCCACGTAAACCATTGTTCCAAGCAGCCTTGTGATGTGCACTAAAAAGGGGGTCGCAGTTGGTTGCTGTGGCAACCTTTCCACGAAGCCAGGCCTCCCTTTCTTTCTCTCTCTCTCTCTCTTTTTCTTTTTTGGGTATTTTACAGTAATGAAGATCACCAGCATCATCTGAGGAGAATCAGTAAGCGGGGGGAGAGACCCCGAGACTGCGTGATCGATGCCTGAGCACGGACAGAGGGTGACCCGCTGAGTGCGGTGTATCGGCCTGACAGATTGAGCCCGTCTCTTAGGCAACAACTAAGCCGTCATTGCACTAGTACCCTGCTGTTGTGTCACCACACACAGGGACGTAGGAACGGGTTTATCATTGGGGTTGGGGGGGGACACATATTGGAAGCCTGGTAGAATATTTAGCTTTTTTCTTTTTTAGCATTAAAGTCCCACTGAATAAATATTACATTTTCTGTCCGTGACTTGGCACTGAGCTAGCTGCTAACCACAATCACACTCTGAGGACAACCACTCTAGGGCATAGAAATAATATATCTTATATGAATGCTTGTCTTTCTAACTGTCCAATAAAACATCTGAAAATACAATTTAAACTATGCGATCGTTACCTGTTAGAAAGTGGGAGCTGCAAACTCTGGCATTGTTAGTTTCCGCACCTCCTGTTTTTAGCCGTAGATTGTTGATCCACTTTTCTCCTCTTTTTTCGGTATGTTTTTTAAAATTAACTCCCTTGTGACCAACTACCTTCGAAACACAAAAACAAATATTAGAGACAAGAGACAGTGATCGGCGATGACCGTTCATACACTTTCTCACGGAAATCGGCCGATTATGATCGGTGGCCAATCGATCGACACACCTCTAATCTGTACTCACCACTGACACTAGGATTCTGTAATCAATTACCTGGTTGTTAAAACTGATTAATAAAATGAGCTGCAAAGACTTAAAAATGAAGTTGCTACAGCTTTTTATTACTGTTCCAAGCATCAAAGCAATGTCCAGGTTCAGTTCATCAACTCAACTTTTAACATTCAATCAAGACTGCAAAGTTTGTGTGATTCTCAAAAGAGAAAATGTGCAACTGACTCACTGGGATGTGGATTTTTACAGCAATGTAGTGAAGCTTAGCATGAACTTGTTAGTTCCTCTGTCCATTGTTGTTGTAGCTGATATTCGGTGAAATGATGCACTAATCGACTCAGAAATACTCTGCAGAGAATCAGTCCAAGTGGAAGACGCCACGTTTACATAAACAGAGCGCAGCTAGGCTTTGTTTGTGAGACTTGCGGCCACGTGGGATTTTCTAGGTCCATTACTCAGTGGTCCCAAATCTTTTAAATTAAAGTTTGCATTTCATTTAAAAATCTAAGTCCCAGAGACTAGAGCAAGAGAAGAGAGCAGAATCCAAGCTGCGTGAAGTATGTGTGGAGTTCACACAGTCAGTGATAATTTGGGTTGCTATTTTTGTGTTGGTTCTTTTTTTTTTTGCTAGGTAAATTCTTGGTTATAGAGAAATTAGTTTTTCTTTTCAACTGAATGTGGAAAAAAGTTCACATTAGATCCAATATTTAATCATCAGTCTTTATCCAAAAATCTTTCACTGCCATATGACATTTCCTCATATTCTATTTAATTCCAACAAAGATGCTTTGTTATTAATAGATTAATAGGCAAATGAGTTTGAGTAAAATCTTGTTCTTTTTTCTAAAATTGTATTTTTATGTTTATTTTATGTTAGAATTTAAAAAGAAAGCAACAGGTTAAAATTGTGATGAATTAAACATTAATGCAATTTTTAACCGTACATGAAAACAAACATCACACGTAATAATTGCATCATCCGTGTTGCCAGAGACTGTTGTTGAAAGGGCTCATCTTCATGACTCTAGGCAAATAAAAGGAGAACACACATTTGGCCCCTTTCAGTGGCTGTGGAGACCCTGACGGGGTAAACACAAGCATGGTGGAACGTTTGTCACCCTGAATTCCTCTCTGTGCAAGAACCTTTTCATGGTTACTGGAACTGTCTGCACTCCGAGGTACTGCTGTCTGTGCTTTCTGCACAAACACACACACAAACACAAGTTAGTATTTCTACCCATATTAGGACTTTGCATTGACTTTTATTAATTTTGGTTAGGATTAGGCTAGAAATGGTTAAGATTAGGGATAAATGGAGAGACTAAAATTAGGAGTGTCCCCATAGAACCCCATAGAAGAGGGGTGCTCATATTTTTATTTTTTCTCTCACCAGCCGGCTGAGATCTACCTCATGACACGAAGACATAGAAATTGTAAATTAAACCCTATTGACTTATTTTATATGCAAAT
>CAEFZY010062929.1:0-23193 GCA_903066815.1 Brachyrhaphis roseni | reverse complement strand
TATATATATATATATATATATGTATGTACAGCTGTTTAGTAATGGATATTTTTTGGAGAACAGTAAGGAATAAATAGCATTGCACTGCAACACCACTAAGACATGGTGCTTCAAATAAACTGAGGCCAGTGTTCAGAGTTACTCTGACGGAGGATCCACAACTCAGGTAAGATAAACTGTGTGCACGCTACAAATGTGGCCATATGACAAAGTGATAAGAAGAAAGCTATCATTAAAAATATCAATAACAAATCATTCTTAAAGTTTGATACAAGCCATGGGACAAATATGATCAAGAGTTAAAGAATATTTATAATAAAAAAAGAATTTCGACATGATTTGATTTTGTAGGTGTGACTAGAGCTTGTCTGTTCACTGAGTTAATAAATGATCTAATATGAAAACTTAAAATCAAAAGATATATTTTGCATAGCACATGACATAAAAATGTATATGCCAAAAAATAAACATTTCCATAAAGAATTACTAGAAGGCTTTATCCCTTAAAAATAAAAATAAATCAGAACAATCAGATCTGTTTAAAAACCTTCATAAAAAGAAAATAGAATGAAACGGAATGATTCATTAGTCATTTGTGTTTGTTGAGGTGTTAAAAATAAAATGGACAAAATATGTATCAATGTGTCAAAGATGGGAGAAATCGAGCAAAAGGTCGATTACTTTACAAATGTTACCTTTTTATGATGTAGAAAAAAACAAACTGAAGCTTTAAAATGCATATAGTTTTTCACTAACACAACATTACTAAGTAACCATAAGAAGAAAACTATCATTAATGTGTAAGTAATCACATTTTCTGCTTGATTTTTATTCATTCAGACATCCAGCCTACATGTCTGATACAACATGTTATGATAATATGAAATAAGTTCTGTGGCATGGAAATGAAACTTTGTGGGCTGGGCTAAGCCCCCAGAGATTCAGGGCCCCTAAATATAAATTTAGAAAGGGGTATTTAATGTTGTACGAAAACTGGCGTTTTATAAGAAATCCCTCTTTATTTTAAATATGCATATGAAATCCAAAACTTTTGTTCTTTTTTATTGCCAATTCAGTAAAATAAATGTTGAAGCCTGAAAAGAATGAGATAATAAACTGATGATTAACTTGATAGCATGCTTTTTCCATTTAGTGTAGTTTTGTTTAGCATTGTTGTTTTTTTTATCACTTTGTCATCTTTGCCAATGTTTTTTTATGAAATGTCTACATGAAGGACACATCAGAAGACAGAGCTTAAATTTCCTTCATTTTTCCCTGCGGGGATGGATATGTGCACAGTGCAAATTACATGTTCTAAACAAACCTGAGAATGCGTTGCCTGTAAGCTGTCATTTCTTCCATAGCTGGTTTGGTGCACCACAAGTGGCCTTGGTTCAGACTGAAAGGTAACTGCTGCAAAGAGAGGCATTTAAAATCCGTCCCTTGCTGGGAAATAACATATTTCTGTTTTACAGAAATCCAGAGGAAATGGGAATAGAAACAAAAATAAGAAGCAAAAAATGTCCATCTGGGCATTAGTTGAGAACTACGGGGGAAATTTCAGCAGCTCTTGATTTTCTTTTTAATTTTTTTTTTTTGACAGCTTTAGGAATATTTTATACTCAAGTCACTCGATCCTTTTCCTGGTGAGTTGCAGCAATGAGCAGCACTTTGCCATTTTTGCAGAATGGGAACAAAACCTTTAAAACTTTCCGCCTTGAAGAGCCATTTGGGATGTGAATGGGTTTTTTATGACACTTCTATTCTGCCCAAAGCCTTTGGGCTTAGTGTTGTGCGTTGTACAGTGTCAGAAAAGCGAGAAGGAGAACAGCAGTGAGGGAACTCGCAAAGGAGCCAGTGGCTTTTTGGATGAGATGAACTACGAGACAAGAGCTCTTGAAGGGATAGGAAATGTGCTGAGGAGAGCAGAGCAGCAGTTAGCATTCATAAAAGCGTGCCCACAGGGGTAATCAAAGCTAAACTTTAACTGTATGGACTATGGTGTTGTCATTTAGGACCACAGATTACCTTGGTAAACTCATGAATTTGACCATCTCCATCCCTGACAGAAGTAACCACACTTCTGTAGTAAGTCAAATAAAAGTGGTGACAGTGACAGATGATGTGGCGGTGTGCTTATACGGAGGGAGACCCATGTCATAAATAACAATGACTTCCTGCACATGGTAATCACATCCAAGTGAATCCATTTAAGCTACAGTGTGCATAATACACCCGGGATGCTTTTTTCTGCACAAATATATAAAATCAGATGCAGTTAAGAGGGTACGAATAATGCAGTGAGTTGACAAAAAAAGCAGCATGAGTAATGTTCTGGCATTTCCAGCAAGGTTACTCTGCAGGAAAGTCAATGGGCCTTGGAGATCAGGAACCCCAGATGCTCTACAAAGTCAAACAATGCAAATGATAACATTAATTTAGCTGACGACAAAGAAACGAGTACAACATAAACCGACATTACTTAATTTTCTGAGTAGAACCTTTGTAAGTGGTGTAATAATAAAACGGTTTTATGTATTAAGCCATACTTTCAAATTATGTAGCTTCCCTTTTCTTTTATCCAGTATGCCAATAATAAGAACATTGGTTCAATTATTAAATGTGCTTTATGTACCATGACTTCAACAAATTTAAAGCATGAATAATTACAAGCATAAGAAGAATATCCTCTCACTGTTTAATGACCTCAGACATTAAAATTGTTTCCTGCCAAAGATCTTAAACCCTAAGTCTATTTCTTTGGTAATTTGTTCAGAAAGAAAATTCTTGAAATTAAAATGCGTACATATGCACGTTCACCCCCCCCCCCCACTCCCCCCCACACACACATATATATATATATGCCCATATTGTATCAACAGGAAATTCTGAATGCTGAGATCCAGGCCATTAATTGTATTGCTGAAATCGTTTTCTATGTTGAATTGTAACCAACAGTAGTATATATGGAGAGTTTTAGTTTACTTTTTGGCTGAACTCTTCCTACGCCATAGTAGACCTTAGCATTAAAGCAGATGCCTTGTCTCTCCATATCCTCTTCCAGCACTAGAGAATAAGAATCCCATACTTAAACTCTTCCACTTGAAGTAAAGACTGACTCCAAATCTGAATCATGCAGTTCACCTATAGTAGGTGGAGAACTACAGTCTCAAAATTAGGACTTTATTTCAGAGCTATTTGGTTCAGCTTACATACGTAAATTAGAGTTAGTTACCTAATATTACTTAATTTGAACAGATTTTAACTCTCATCTAAACTCTGGTGTGGAAGAAAGGCATCTCTGTTCTTCCTGAGAAAGTGGGCTTGGGTTTTCTTCCAAAGTAAACAAATTCTTGTGTAGTTTGTGTTCAGTGTTTTAAAGTGGGAACATACTGGGCAGCTTTTTGTGAAAGCCCAATTTGGTTTGAACACAAAAATAATAAAAGAAACCCCTGGTGTGATATTTTTTCCAGCATTTCCTACCCAATCAAACTTGGTCACTTGAACTTTCCCCTACAGGGTACTTTCTCATCTCAGCTGTTTCACACCCACCAGCAAACTGCTTCAGTACAAAATAAATTTCTCAAAGTAACCGACAGAACTTATCCACACATTGAGATCCTGTCCATGAACAATACCGAAATGATCAGGCTGTACTGAGAACAAGATCAACACTGTGTCGAGAATCTGAAAAGATTTCCATTTTTGGTTATGCAAAGACCAGAAGACCTTAAATGCATCTCTGTTTGAACATGACTACCCACGAAATGACAAAAATATAAATATTTTGACTGATTCTAAAATAAGATCAATTTTGTAACATTAAAAAACTTAAACAAAATGAATTATTCAAATGTTACCAGTCAAATGGAATGGACAGGCCTTTCAATTCATTTAAGTCTAAATCTAAAGATGAAACAGAGAGTTGATGTACGATCTTGCAAGGAAAGACGACTTTTAAAGAAAACCGTTCTGTTGCTTTCAACTCGTCAAAGAAATATTGAGGTTTAATGTTAATCTTTATGTTTTGCTGAGCTGGTGTATCTTGATTTTTTTGTGCATGTTAGAACTTTTCTCACAGAAGTGGTAATGTGCTGACTAAGTTAGCTCTTTGTTGATATGGCATTCAGACAAATTAGAAAAGCTTTCTCTGACTCACATTCACTTAGGCCCTTTATGTAGATGTTATACAAATAGATGAGTCTATGTGGCTAACGAACCAACTATACTGACCTTGTTAAGACAAAATGAAGCCTTACCGATGTTGATAAAAGTATGCATTTAGCAGATTGTGCTTGTATAGCGATGGTTAATAACTCTGGTTTAGTACTTTTTGGAAGCTAGTTTATTTTCTTTCTGTAGAAAAGAAAAAGTACTCCAGGTGTTAATGCTATAAAGCAAATACCCTTGTGGTAATGTTTTACAGAATAGCTTTACAGATTGCACATTTAAGGTGATCCTCTCCCTAACAATTTATTCTGTCTACTCTGATTTGTCAAAAGTTGTGAAGTGCGGGCAGCTGCTTATTCTTTGCTTGAGCCAAACAGCCTACTAAAAGGGAATAATCAAATGTCTTTCATGGCAGGACAGTTAAGGAAAGGGACACCTGCTAAACAAACTGTGCAAACAGGCACTTACATTTCTGTAGCAACATCCTCTGTGGGAGAGGAAAAAATATTTTAGGATTTTGTGCTTTTTTACATTTTTTTGCTAATGTAAAAAAAGGGAAACTAAGGTAAAGCAAGAAAACGTCTTTAGAGGAATAAAAAAATATAAAAAATGTGACAGAGCTGTGCCAAATCAGTACTCAGAATGCTGTTTTGGGAGCCAAGTTCACATTGCCATGCTTTTCAAAATCATTAATTATTCAGCGTTGACCTTTGAAGGGAAAAAAAAACAAAAAACAGATAGGAAGTGTTGTTCAAAGAAATTAAAAGTACTTTCAACACACACAAAAAAAATATGATGCAAAATATTGTCTATGATTCTATCAATTCCATTATTTGGTATGTGCTTTAAACATTCTGTGGTCAGTCCCCAATAAGAACCCCAGGATTTCAATTGATTGCTGAAAACTGTTGATCTAGGAAAAGATAAGACAATATGAAGTATTCTAGAGGTTCCAGAAAGTCCTAAGAATTTATCTTTTTAAACTGATTATATGTGCAATGGATGTCATGACAATGAGCAGTGAAGTAAACATAACAGATGAGTTGTGCCTAAAAGCACTTAATGCATTTTAAACAGCCTTCAATTCAACCTGATAAGTAATTATTGATACTAAGAAAAAATGATGCTGGGAAGTGAGAATGGACATACAAAGTATACTCACTTAATACACAAATATAACCTCTATAACTTCTTTGTGTTGCCTTGTCTGCTTTATAAATTCTTAAAATTTCTATAGAGTCTGCAGGATCATCTTGGATTTCACCTACCCTGAATCACTTTCTGATCTGCAAGGTATTACAAATCATGTCATACCATGTAACAACTTGCAAAACTACTAAAAGCACCACTGGCTGAAAACAAGGTTTCACAAATTTTCCAATGCAAAACAAACAAAAAAAACAAAAACAAAACAAAAAAAAACCTTACTTTATTTTATGCAATTTTGTATTGAAATCAATATAAAGGCTAGATATTGTATGTGTATGTGCAATTGTAAAAAATCTGTTCTCTGGCCTACATGTCATTTCACACAGTTAAACAAGTGAGCATATAATTGCCTCTCAGGACCTACTGCAGTTTGTCTTTCATCCTGAGGCTGCAAGATGCCATCGTGTACCTGATTCAGTGAGCTTGCTCTAAGCTTAACAAAGTAGGTAGCTGTGTTAGAATCATGTCCTTTGATTTATCTAGCGGGTCTAACGCAATTCAGCTTGCACAGCTATGTAAGGAGCCCAGAAAATACAATTGGATGCCTCCACAACTGCTAGGATTATTGACGACCTAATAGATCAGTCTTAAGAGTTGTGTGTCTGGTGTGTGTTGGTAGTAGGTAAACTTGCAAAACACCTTAGTCTCCCAGTTTTTCTATACTCTGAACACCTACTGCTTACAGTACAACTAATTAGTTAAAAATACTCAGGGTTAATAAAAGCTGTGCAGTATGTCAGTAGTCATTGACTACTTTATTGGGTAAATCCAGTCATCTGGCTGCAAACACAAATTGTAAATCACTGAATGACTTTGCAGCAACTCATGGTTTTACTCACACAGACAGAGAAAATAGCATGCTGAAGTTAAAATTGAATAAGAAAGTGGGTTGATGTGACTTGAAGTGACACATGGTTGTCGGTGCCAAAAATGCAGGTTTCAGTATTAAAAAAAAAAATCTATCTACACCAAATATACCTTAATATATATTTATGCACACAGCAGAAACCATCTTAGTGCTACTGCAAAAGCTCAGACTTACACAGGGATGGTGGTAAGCTACATTGTAATCACAGCTGCCCTCGGGCAGAATGACAAAAGTGAGGTTGCCATACAATTACCACCACCAGGCCGTCTGACTACCTCTGGCAGACAAGGCAGCTGAAGTGTCTTGCCAATGACTGAGATGGCTCCCGATTGGGTAAAGTCAATCAGCGCCAAGGTAGATGAGTGGCACTCCTGAATTGGCTGCTTTGCAAATACCAGCAAATAGTCTGTCAAGCAGCTTTAGCAGCCTCTGAAGCTCAAAATTCTTTCAAATATTTTAGAAAAAAATCTGGGAATAAGCAAAGTTTCTGTGTTATAGCTAACTCCAGTATGAAACTATTATTTTAAAAAATTTGCTTTTTGTATATTTGTTAAAACAGTCGCCATATTGTGAAAGGACATTATGAGATGATTGTTTCTAGTTAGCAAAGGGAGAAGGCGAAAGAGCTCGACTTTTTTCACAAACTGTCTCATACCATACTGTGACGACAGTGAGTTTTAACTAATTAAAAAATATACATTTGTAAAAGTTACATACTGCAGCTATAAGTACACACATTGTGACGTTGACAGTAGAAAATGCTTCATGTATTTACAATGATTTAATGGGTTTAATTAAACTTTATCCCAGATATGTCACCTTTCCACACATTTTTTCCAGTGCTCTTCATATCAAGAAGGTCAGATATTTAGAGCAGCAGCTTATTTCACTTCACTTTTTTTTTTTTTTTACATAATTTTTTACTTTATAAAGTCTAAATATATGAATTGAAGTACCCTAGAGGAGTAGTTGTCATGGTATTCATCTGGACAAAAGACTACTGAAATCACAAGAAGCAACTGAATATCTGCTCTTTCTTGAAGAAGCTAAGATTTTTGTGTTTGAAGCACAATGTCACATGTCTTTTATAAGTTTGTATTTGAAGTGTACATCCTTCTTTGCAACAATCTATTAGAGCACCATCAGACCCAGTGACACAAAAGAGACAGTACACAATGTTACAATAAAGGATAAGCTCTGTGGTAAGAACTGCTCAGCTCTGGAGCCTCTACAACTAATTGTAAGAAGAATAATGTTGTACCAGTTGCTTAGCATAATAGAGAACCCTCCATCCACTCTGCAGAATACACTGGTGAACTAACAGAGTGTACTTGAGGCTTCTTCACCTTTCATTCCATAAAGACCACTACAGGACTACAGAGTAGGTTGATTAATAATTCAATAACATGTATTACATGAGCTTTACATAAGTTAGATATTTTCACAAAAATGTTTAATAAAACATAATATAAAGTCTGTCATATGAAACTGGTTAAGGACAGTATTCTGGCAGAAGAAAATGGTACATTTATGTGTTTTAGTCCAACAAAATAAGGCTCCCAACCAGACAGCGCTGTTTTCTGTTAGTCTTTTCATCACTGTCAAACTTTTGAATTGTCCTGTGAAATATGCAGGACTAGCCAACACCTCTTATATTAGCAACATAAGTCTCACAACACGTAGTTATTACATTTATGCCAATAAAACAAAGGAAATCCCACAATAGTTACAAGGTGCCACCAGCAGCCATTCAACCAGTTGTCATTCCTTACCAAACAGATGCTTGTTTTGTGAGCTGGGACACAATTGTTGAGTCGTGTAATAACTGCAGGCTTTAGTGGCAACACTAATTTCCCTGAACAGAGTGGTCACAAATTAGTCCGATGGAAAACACATTTGCTCTGTGTTTTTAACTGTCAAAAGTTTGCTTTTAGATTTTTGGGACTGACATTATCTTGCCTATAAATAGTGTGCACAATCTGTGTTGCACTATTTATATCTATATGTGCTTAGAGTTTAGCTTATGCTGCTTCAACATGTGGTTAACTAGGTGTAAAATGTTATACATACCTTCTTTATTTGGTTGTAAAGATATGCAATTGATGATTGCTTATCTTTTATTTGGTTTTTTATGTTATTTAAATATTTAATCATAGTTTCATGATTGTTCAATTATACATATTATTTTTCTCTAAACTCCAGTCATGATTTTATTCCCAACCTCAGTTGTCCTCTCCATCCTTCCAACAATCTTGGGACCTGGTGTCTATTTTAAGCCATCCACTGCTGCCTGTGGTAATCTTAAAACAACCTGCTACCACGGGATTTGCATCAATCCCAATGCAGGGCTCTGGTACAAAGTCATCTTTCGTAGCTATAAGTCTGCATCAAGTGGAATGAAGACTTAAACATGAATTGCAGGGCTTTTAATTGCAGGGCTTTTAGGGGGTTTCCTGCTAAAGTTTTTATGTCTGTACTGTATGTATCAATATAATAAGATTTCTTGAGGTGAAAAGTATTGTAGGGTCTGAACACACAGAAGGACTTTCTGCAGTGCTTGGGAAAAACAAGTCAGAGGTCAAAGAAACCTTTTGACCTTTGGAAAACAATAGTTATGTATTCCCAAAAACACGAGGAAGATTCCAGAGGCCCAAGGTGTCAATGTGTAGCATGTGAATGTGAAAAATGTTGAAAATATTTATTGTGATGATCTGACACATTTACATATGACAAAAAACAAAGCAAAAACAGATACCTGGAAGCAAGCAAATTTTTTTTTTCACTGCATTGTATACAAGTAAAAGTCCTTGTCAGTAGGAGGAATTCTGCATGTTGTAATGCAGGGTTTGCATTACGAAATGCAGAATTAAACACACTTGAAACTCCTTGGAGACAACTGACAAGCAGCCTTAGGCAAGTGTCTCCAACAGATATTTAGATCTTGAGCTAGCATGTACCCCACTGGTCAAACTACTGATCATCATACGTTTTGCCTCTGAAGGTCTCCCTGTAATATTTGAAAAAGCGTTATTTAAGAATTGAGAAATGTGAGCAAAGAGGCGCCGCAGGCAGCGATATAGTGGACTATGTTCACCAGTTTCACAGGATGAGTGCTGTGTCTCTCTGACAGCAGTGAGGTGGTAAACAGTCTGGAAGACAGTAGCCTGGTCTCTGATGACCCGGAGGAAGTCCAATGTACTCTCCAACAGGAGCCAAGGGAGACAGTGGACTGTCATATGCTGGCTTCTCAGAAACTCTGAAATGAGAAGAACTCAAAGAGTCTCCCCGCAGCAAGAAATGCTCAAGGCCACAGAGAGTTTTGAATCTTTGACTGAGCCTTCTAGTTAAGGGAATAAGCAGGAAATGGAAATTAGAATGCCAAGAGAAGTGCTGTCAATCATTCTCCCTCAATCCTCGGACCTAGTTTTTCCTGTCATCATCATCCATCTCTGGCCAGATTTTGTGAGCAACAGCAGCTGTGAAAGGTTTGGTCGAATAATTACCTCGCTACTGCATTTTGTTCTTGCTGAGTGAAGACTTTTATTAAAGAGTTTCTTTTTTTCTCCTACTGGTCATAAAACAGGATGCTGTGCATCATAAAATGTTTAAAGCACTGTCTTCTGTACATGAATCTCTGCAATACAAGCTAAAGAGTGCCAAGGTTAGGGACCATATATTGAAGTAAAATAAATTTGAAGAGGATTCAAGTAAGAAATTCCCATTTATTAGAGTTTATAAATGATGCCACTAAAAAAGTTATTTTTTAAAATTTTTTTGGGAACTACTGGCCTTTATTTGACATAAATCTGAGCGGAAGGGGGCAGAGAGAAGGGGGGGAAGACATACAGCAAAGGAACCAAGGACAGGGATTGAACTCGGGACGGCCATAATTGACGCCTGTAGCACCCACTATAACCACTCCTCCACCCCAAAAAGAAAGTAGGGAACTACGTTATAACAGTAGTGGAAATCATTGTGAAGAATAGACTGTTGAAGTTGAATTGAGCTTGAATGTATTTAGAAAAGCATGAAACTTCCCTGTACATCCCTTCAGCCTTCATTTACTGGAGTCGTATTTGTAAATGTTTTAAAAAAAAATGTCTGGGTGTTGTTAGATACTACACATTCATCAGGATTTCTTTTGCTGAGTTTGGCTTTCTCACATGACACAAATGGTTTCAACAATTAGTTATTGATTAAAGCTTGTTACTTCTTAATTACTTAGTGAATACGCCACACCAGTTGAAAGCCTTTATTTATTGCAGGATCCTTCTCATGCATGACATTATTTTGCCAACTCATTTTGATATATTTTTCAGTAAATCTACATTTTCCTGTTTGCCATGCAGAAGAAAGGTTATTTTGTTTATTTTTTGACTGCCTCTTTTCTATTTAGTCCTGCATTTGGGCTCACCTTTTGTTGAGGAATGTGACATTTTCTGTTTAAGGGTATTGACTGAAAAGTCATATCGAGGCTTTTTAGTTTCAAAAGCCATATGTGAGTGGGTGAGAGAAAAGTCATTAAGAAAGGCATTGCATGAAATATATTTTGTGGAATGTAAGCTGCAGCAGAGCCTTTTAACACAACCCCATCCATGACCTCACAACAATAAGAACAGTAGCTCACATGCTCTTTCATATATTGCAAGTTTGTACATTTACACATGCACACATGTTTTGTCCTTTTATTTTGAGTTAGGTTTTTTTAAATACATTAGGTTGGCCAGGTTTCATAGCAGCTTAATGCAGTTAGGGTGCAAATGCTTCTAGAAATTAATATCCTTGTCCTTGAGTACATTTTCAGTTTGTCATATGGAAGGTTTACACATTCACGGCATCATTTTCTGGGCTTTCGGAAGTTGTTAAAAGACATATTAATCTGAAGAAAGTATTAATATTTTCCCCTTGATTTTCTGGCCAATAAATAGCAAACAGAATACTGGCTTACAAATAATAATAAAAAAAAAATAACCACTTCAGCAAATAGATTCTGCTCTTGCTATTTCTATTCTCTACCTACTAAAATGACATATAATAAATAAAGCAATATTTAACAATGTTTGCACAACAAAAGCCCTTTTGAGCAAATTGTCCAACATTTCATCAGCATTGTGACTTCACTTACAGTTACATAAACTCAGTAATCAATTGTTTGCAGCATAGCTGCTCGTAAAAGGTCAGTATGACAATTATAGCTGGAATCTGACAAGAAATGGCATATGATCTTCAAATACGCTTCCTAGAAAATAAATATATATTTGCCACTTAGGTATCTAAAGACATTCCTGAAATGTCACAGTTAAGTCAAAATAATTGTAGTTATTGGTGATATGTCTCAGCAGCTACTGGCTATGCCATGACAAAGTTCAGTGCACAGGCTTATAAAATATTTACATTCAGACTTACAGAGCTTGATACATTTTGGAAGTGAAGGGGTGAGAAGTTCACGTGACAAATACCATCTCATCACCTGGAGAAGCCAGGTTGGCAACACAAGACTTTCATCTATGAAAAAGGCCCTCTTCTCAGACTACAGTCAACAAGTTTCCATACGCATTGTTTCATGGCTTTTCCTCTCAAAAGCTAACTACTCTTTGGTTTATGATTGCCTTCTTCAATTTAATCTTCGCCATGAGTAGAAAGAGTGAAGCTTGCAGTGATCAAAATGAAATAGCGTAAGGCAATTCAAGAAAGAATCAAGGTCAAGCACAGCGTTTGAATGGAATGCTGCCTGAAATCTAATGACAAGAACGGCGTTCATGTGGAGCAAGAGAATCTGCTTTATTTTAATGTGAGACAACAAAACCAATCTGCCCATTCCTGCAGGTTACCTGATTACAAAAAATACCAACCAGCGGCGGAAATTGGCACATGCCGCCAGCCAAATCCGGGTAAATGTATGTGCGTGAATTTGAGCAACGCACCCACCACCATGATAGGTTGGCAATTTGAACAGAAGAAAAATAATCTGCGTTCAGTTTGAACTCTTGCCCAGGGGGTGGACTGACGTACATATATAGGGCAGAATAAGGATGTCATAATTTAGCAAAAAATTATATTAAAAACATTTTCCTTTTTTCAGGATTTTGGTGTAAGCAACATTGAAATTTAGGTCCAGCTAGTGTTGCATCAGCAGTTCAAACTCCTGCTGGTGGTATAACGGTACGGGGCATTTTCTTGGCACACACTGAATGCCACTCTACAAACTGAGCATTATTTTAATCCCCTACAGCTACTACCTCCAGCTGGAAAACACAACAAGTCATAAAGGTAAAATCTTCTCAAACTGGTTTCTATATTGAGTACACAAGGCAGAAAAAAAATAGCTAAAATGCTTCAAAGAAGTCATTTTTATATTAGTACATCTTAGTTCTGTGTAATCTTGAAATTAAAAACCTGCACACACAATGTTATTTGCGTTTAATCTCCATCCAAGTCTTAAGAATAAAAATATGAAATTACACTAAATAACACCCACTGCTGCTCCAAAGTTTTGTCCTTCCTTCTGTGGATGCTCTTTCATGACATATAACAACATGTATTTACAGTGACATTTATTTAACTGTCTGGCACATCAGCATCGATCTGTCCTTGAAAATCAGTCAGGAGCAAAAACTGTTTCTTGTCTTTTATGGCTTGATCTCAGGCTGCTGCCATCAGCCTGAGATATGGTTGGTCTTCTCCACTACTGTAATTGTTATAAACTTATTAATCATGTTTGAAAAAATTGAGAATTATATTTGGATTTAAAATAATTGGAATAAAAAAAAGTCTTGACCTCTGGTTTACCCTGAGGTTTTTAATTAGTCTGTTTAGTTATTTCCTCTCTTAATTTACTTTATTTGCATGAGGATGAGGGGATTTGTGCTTCCGTGCATTTGTATTCATATCACACGTCCGGGTGTCCAGAAAAACAGAGTAGGCTCTCAGAGAAAAGCACTCTGTTGATGAGAGCAGATCAATATCTAAGCTGCCTCCTATTATCTCCAACCAAACTGGGAATCCAGAATGATTCTCCCAAGTTAATGACCTTTCCTAAATACCAGAAAGAACTCGGTTGTTTATGTTAGTTTAAATCGATCTGACACAGAGTGCGTGCCCCTGGAAAAATTCACTGTATCGACACGGGGCCTGCTAAAATAGAGATTCTCCCCTGACATGGATCATAGCTCCCAAGATGAAATATGAGTCGGAGCAGGCGCCTGGCCAAGCAAGACAGAAGATCCATTGAGAAAATAAAATCAAAACCAAAACACACTTACAGAAATAAGCTTGCAATATATTAATAACTACTGGTAAGTTACATACAGTTGGCTTCATATAGAGTTTTTTTTTGTTGTTGTTTTTTTGATGATTTTACTTTTTAAAAGCCAGCTGATCAGTTCACAAGCATCACATTGGGCATCATGCCTCACGACTCCTGGCAGCTTGCTATTACTCCCCTGGCCACAACTAAGCTCTTGTTGTTTTTATATTCTCACTTCAGCGGCAAGAGTCATCAAAGATAAAAGCACAGTTGCTCTTTGTCACACAGTGACAACAGTCATGAAATTTTAACAGCTTGAAGTACTGATCTAGAAGTGAAGAAAAAAAAAACAACTCCCTGAGCAGAGCTCAAATTCACTGACACACATTCAGGAAAATAAAATGCATGAGTCGGTCTATAAATGGAAAGATTAGTCTTGTCGCAGTGTCCCATATTGAGAGATGATAAAATGAAATATATAAACCATCTGACTGGCCATTTCTTTTCAACAGAGGCTTTTGCAATGCTGTTTTGGACAGTAAGGGCCGTGAATGTGAGCCAGGAGACTCACCAAGCACTAATATCAACTTTTTTGCTGGATTAAAACGTAACAGGATTATGGTGGCCAATCAGAAAGGCTGAAAGTTTATCACTGTATTAAAAAAAAAAATCTAGCAATTCAAAATTTTAAAGTGAATCCACAAACACCAAATGTTGTTTGAATCCGAATTTACAAACACAGATGGGCAATATTAAGACACTGATTTGCAAATCGGGACACTGTGGAAACATTGATCTGAGAGTAGGAAGCAAACAATGCAATCTGTTCAGAAGATGAGCTGAAATGGGAATTTAAATGACAAACAACCAATGTTGGGGAAGGCATTTTGAATGACTTAATGGTGTGGCCTTGCAGCAGCTCTCTTTTTTGGGATGAAACCATAATCTTGTCCTTAGGCTGAGCTAAAATAGTTCTCGATGCTTTATCCTAAAAAGTAGTTTTATTGCAATCACAATTTGGTTTTCTTACGGAAGAGGATTAGGGCCACCGGAAAAAAATAAAAAATAAATTCTGACTTTAAAGTCAGAATTGTGAGATTAAAGTCAGAATTCTGAGATTAAAGTCAGAATTGTGAGATTAAAGTCAGAATTCTGAGATTAAATTCAGAATTCTGACTTTTTAGAATTCTGAGATTATGAACAGAATTCTGACTGTTCATATTGACATTACAATAGAGGTTAAATATAGTTTGCAACACCACAAAACTTGAAATATTACAATAATAATTATTTAGAAAGTGTTACTTTCCCATTAGTGGTGTGAATGCAAACAGAAAACAAGCTGTAACGCTGTGAACTCTAAGCATGACTTCCTTGAAACCCAGGTATAATCAGAAGGTTTTTAGATTTGTTTGGCCCAAAGTAGCATAAAAAGGCTACCAGCTTTGATAACCACCAGAATTTGATGCTCTAGGAATGAGAACGGGTAGCAACCAATCTGTCCATCTGTTACCAAATATTGCAGTCTCTCAAAAGCTAAAAAATTCTGGCCTGAGATGTTTGCAAGGACTCTGTTCATAGCTGGGCAATCTCTCCAGGGTGTTTATACGCAACTTGGCATCACTGTGAACTCATCCCTCAGCCGCAGAAGATGTTTCATATTTGTCATTCAGTCATAGATGAGATGGCTTCAAGGGTCACGCTGTTCTCAAGATGAGGGGTACGCTGTGCTCAGAAATAGAGAGTGGGGATGTGTGGGTTCCCTACATGTGAATGTGTGTATGTGCACCAAAAATGCAGCATGTGGTGGTGTTTGTGTAAACGCAGCCTAGCAGAGGACCTCTAAACATATCATGGACCTGCTTCATAGGATTTATGGGTGTATCTTGTCCAGCCCACCCATAGAGATCAGTAGGGCGTGCAGAGGAGTGAATGTTCCTATCTGCTGCTGCGATGACAGAACACACTGTTCAGTGGCTTGGATATGAAAAAAGTGTTTTGGGGCAGCTCAAGGGAGTTTTTGAAATTCAAAACACACAGTGCCATGTTGCTGTAGTGTCATTCAAGATCCTACTCGCATAAAATTAGCAGTGCATGTTTCAAAGCCGACACTCTCTCTCTAGCTTGACGCCCTGCAACTTCTTCAACTAGCACTGCAAAATTATGACCACATAATGATCAGGACTCTGACCTAGTTTCTGTAATTTATTATCAACTGTAATAAATTATAGTTGATAATAACTATAATTATTATATAACAGAAGACAGTATTTCTGTTCATTCTGTGGAAGTAAATTTCTATTCATCCCTCCATCTCTTGTCTTTATTTTACCCAAGATTGTGTGGCAGGAGTAACAGCTCAAAAAGGAGATTTATTTTCCCATTGACACTCTTCACTTCATCCTGGGGATCACAAGACATTTTCTGCCCAGACTGAAAATATGATCCCTCAAGCAAATTCTGGCTCATCTCAGCTGATTCTGACATGGAAGAACTGTGGTTCTTCTCTACACTCCACCCAGATCACAGAGCTCCTTAACGTATAACTGAGGCTGTTTAGAGCCTCCTTGCTATCCTTTCTATCTACAAGTACATCTAGGCTGATTTTATTTTCCAGCTGCACTTGCCTCTTCCTCACACTTTTGCCAAAGGTGACAAAAGATGGTTCAAAGACCATGAAATTACTGCGCTTATTTGGTCAGCAAACTGACCTGACCTGAACCCCATAGAGAATATGTGGGTATTGACAAGAAGAAGATGTAAGTCACCAGAACCAGCAATGCTGATGACCTGAAGGTCACTATCAAAGCAAATTAGGCTTCATTGCACCTACACAGAACCACAGACTAACTCCAAGTCACAGCAGATTGACCAATTATTCATGCAAAAGAAGGCCCAACCAAGAACTGAGTGCATACAAATGCATAGACTGCTGTCTTAAAACATCCTTTTTTGAATCTTTTATAGTATTCTCATTTTCCAAGACATAGTTTCTGGAGATTTTCTGTAAACTAGACACAAAACCCAAAGAAATTTGTGAGAAGAGAGTTGGAATTTTGGATAAAACATGTTTAGATTTGATTTCAGGTTTCAGTCTTTGGTAAGAATCCATCTCCTGCCTGATATCTTTATACAATGAATAATTTTAATCATTTGCATCCTACTGAAACTATGGCTTTGGGTAAAAGATGCAAAAGACAAAAATGTCAAGAAAATTCCACGATGGCAACTGAACTTCTTATACAGTTTATCAAATTTGCCATGACTGTAAAAGTGACTGACAGACGCATGCAATTTTTTTATGATGCTTTATTGATGTATACGAGTTAAATTTAAATGACCTTGTAGAGAATTTACATCTAAGTGTTATGCTCAAAAACATTTGAACCAACATACGCTTTACACTCTACCAGTTTAACAGCTGACACCTAATTAAATCTATTTCACTTCCTTTCCTAAAGCACTGTTTATTTATACCCATAAAGCTGATTATTTATGCAGCTTGTGTAAATATGAAAAGTTTTCTGGATCTTTTTGTTTGTTTCCGGCTTCCATTATTCTCTTTAATTCCAGAGTTTTTACCTTTTCAGTCTCACCACCTCCATGCTTCACTCTTCTTCAACTTCTTCACCTCATCTCTTTTCCCCCCCTTTGTCAGCCTCTAGGTAAACCCTGGAGAAACAAGAGCTCAAATTCCCACAGGTCCCCATCAGCAGCACATCACAAAGACTTGGCAATGACAGCACATATTAACAACTCAACAGCTACCACCAACAAATAAACCACAAGGCAATATACTAGGAACATGCTTGGGCTGTATGAGTATGTTAAATGTGTTCATCGTGAAGGGACTACGGGAACAATTACAAACAAAGCGACCTCACTAAAGCGCTACAGGCGCTGTCATAAACCCGTTCTGCATACGGCTTCACAAAGTGGCAGACAAACACATACCTTTAGAGTGCACAAACACTATAGGAACAAAGGCCACACTGACTTTGCACAGCATCCTCAGAGGAAGCTGTCACGGTCAGCTCCCGCTCCCACTGCGCTCCACTCACTACAACCAATCAACAACAGTCAATATTTACAACCAGTCAGCAGAGATGCTCCCTGCCGTGAAATCCAACCATTTCACTGCACCTGCTGTCTGCCTGGCTAATTAGACACATTTATCTTTCATTTAGCCGTGTTTAAAGAGTGGGAAAACCTTCAAGGGCAGGAAAGAAGAATTCTTCCTACTCAGATTCACTTTTATTTCACACTTTTTTCTTTCAATATTTATCTAAAAGTCAACTGATGTCTATCATCAGTATTTGGGCTGCAGTAATAAATATTTTTGAGGTCACTGATTTTTTATATGTGAAGAAAAATTACATTTAGCCTTCATGCCGTTAATCTTTTCATTTTAAGTCGGATTTTTTGCAGTGTGAATGAACTATGGGGATTTCTTCACATGTAGAAAATTGATTTTACTTTGAAAAAGTTTATTACATCTCCATCCGTCCTCTGAATTCATTTAATCGCATTCCTAATACTGAAAATATATGATTTTAAATCTTTTTTACCCAGCTACATTATTCTCACTGAAGTGCGTTTCCTTGACTATGACCTGGCCATGCTTAGTTTTGTATACTTACTGACTGGGAAGAAAAAGAAACACCTGGATTTGTGAGTTTCCAATTGGTCACACTCCACTCAGTATTATTCAACAAGTCATCAGATGATTTTTCTGTACTACTCCAATTTCTTTAAACACATTTTACCTAGTACGTTAGTAACTCAATGCTATATTTTAATCTTTTTTCTGGGGCCATAAATGTAAGCTTCTGTCCTGTTCTATGTAATGTCTTAAAACCCAAAACTCAACAAGAGCCTTTGATTTATTTATTATTGTTATTAACAACAAAGGATATACAGTCTCCAATGATGCACTGCTAGATGAATATTTCACTATATATGTAATATGAGGTTCTTGAATAAATGTGCCTATTTATGACCTATATTTTCTCCATAATGCATCCCTCAAAATGAACACAAATGTGACCACAACTTGGACATGACCTCTGGTGAAAACTCAAACAATATTTGATATTGTGTGTATTATTCACATTTCCCTTTATTCTCAGTGCCTGGCAACATCCCAGCAGACCATGTATGTAGTTTTGTTGAAGTGAATGTGTCTGTTCCGATCGTTCACATAAAAACACAAAACCGCAAACCCGATGTGCTTTTTTTATTCGCCAAAAGTAATATTTGTTTGAATGTTTTGCTCTGAATTGGATTGTTTTTGATGACATTTTGGGTTTATTTGCAACTGCAAACAGTACTGTGTGGGCTACTAGAACTGCTTCATCATTTCAACATTCTTTCCAGTAAATTTGTAAGCTACTGTGTGCAGAACAAATACTGTGTGAAATCCTGTTGCTGTTAGTTGTCTGCTCGAATGATTCTTGCTGTTGTTTAATCTCGGCAATGTTTTTTTTCTGTTTTCATTTCTGTGTCTGAGGTTAGATTGTTTGTAGTTCATGTTACTCTCAAATCTCTTCCTCGGAGAGTCCTGTAAAGTTGAGCCAGATATAATCAGACATGTTTGAATACATTTCACAATGTTGTCTAGTTCAGAGCCTTTTTCAGACAAGAGGACAAACTGACCAAGATGCTCTACTGACTATTCAGTGGGGATATATCTATATTTATCAGCTCACCTCTCTGTGGTCCCTGATCAAAGGATGATTATTTCTGTTGCCTTGGCCATATGTTTTGAAGCATTATCTTGCTTTGTCAGAGGTCACCTGATTGCTGTTTAAATCTCCTGGTATAACATAACAATCTTTAAACCCTGCACATTAATTCAATTCAGTTTAGTTGTATTGCAGCAATTGCAACAAAACTCTGTAGGTGCTTTGCAGGAGAAACAGATCCAATGTATGTATAGAAATCAGTCACATATTCTCTTAATACATGATCTTCAAGCAGGTGCCAATTTCATCCTAGTTATTGAGTTAAATTCAGTTTATGAATTCAATTAGGTGTTTTGTTTTTTTTTCATTTTAAGAAGCCCAATCTCAAGCCTTTTAATTGTTTTCTTTTCATGTACGCTGAAGTACTGAAAAACTGACCTGCATTTTGTGGAAAATCGAAACCTTGTCACAACTTTAGTATGCGTGGGTCACTTTTGACTGGAATCAAAACTGTGAAATTCACAGTGTTCAGCTACTTTAGGACAGGGGTTGTTGCTTTTGTAGTGATGTCACTGCCTTGCAAGAAAAAAAAAAGTTATTTGTCAATAAACTGTCCATCTGGTAATTGAACTTCACTGCTCTATGAGAGTTTACTAGTGGCCATAATGATCTGAATTAATTAAAAGTAGGGCAGGCCATGTTTCATTTTTGGCATCCTGCATGCCAAATGAGTGAAACTTAATCAGTGCAGACCAAGTGTCTTCACTGTGTTGCACAGATGACTTAATGTTATTACTGAATGATCATTGCAAAAATCAAGTAGTAGTTGTATACACAGTGTGTGAGAGCTATAGAATTCCTGTTGCTGAATTGTTGAACATTTACAAAATATTTACAGCAACTTGGCTTAGTTTGAGATCAATTAATTATGCTACAGAGTAAAATGCCTTGGGAAGTAATACCAGAGCCTCATTTACCAAACCAGCACAAAGCAGATACATAATAGTGTGAGGTATTAATCTCATACAACCTATAACCATGCAGCTCCAGCTCCATATACAAAAAAAAAAAAGATTAATTAATTGTTATTTTTAGGAATTGTTACCTACTATGTTGGTGATTGTATTTCAAAAATGTATTATTTCACTATAAGGGACATTACCCCATGTAAATAAACAAAGATTTAATATTTCAGCATAGGATTATGCTTCTGCTAAAGAAAAAAGTACATTTATTTCTATAACACTTTTATAACACTTTTTAAAAAGGATGTCAATAGTTGTGCAAGGCACTGTATGTTCTCTTCAATTTAAATATTTGTTTTCCTCATTGTGATAATTGCAACAGGAACTACTTTATAGCCACTTACAGAGAAAGCTTAAATTTAAAATGCAATTGCTAACAAGCCCCTTCAATTAATCTATCACATGGGCATGGGAAAGAAAATCATAACTTTTGCTAAATACCTAATTATTCATGTTCACTGTGTCCATAATTGAAGCAATCAATTTAAAAAATAGTGAAATTACACATTCAGAGAGTGTTGGGCACCGGGATCAGACGGGTAACATGATTTAATTTAGCTGCTCATTATTCACGGAAATTATCTACAGTGTCTCGGGGGTTATCAATCTGTAAAGTAACAATCTCTTTGCTCTTGCATATTTTACCAAAAAATTATCTTATTCTAATTGGGTGTCTGTCTGCAAAAGTAGCAAAAGTCCACAATAGGAGATGGTGAAGCAAACATTTTACATGCTGTTGCTATTGTAAAATGTAGTTTATCTCAAATGTTTAGAACTACAACATACAAAAGGCTTAAAAAAATAGGAGTAACCAATAAGTATGGAGGTATATGTAATGCAGTATATATATTTTTCGCTCATTTTCTTGAATAACAAGCTGTTTACAGTCATGTTCCTAAGTTTACATACCCTGACAAACTTTCTGAGGAAAGAAAAGTATTAAACAAATCAGTGCTTTTCTTAGTTTTAACTAATTCTATTACAATCCCCACCACATGACAAAAGCAACCCAAATAAGATACAGAGATACAAAGAAATCAATCCAAGTTTTTCCAAAAATGCAGCTATGGGTGAAGTATTGGAATGAGATAGGGATTAAGCACTGAACAAAGGAAACGATGTGCAAACATGTATAAAAAGTCAAGAAACCTTCTGCAAAAAGCTAATTTTATCATAAGCCAGCCACAGCCAGATGACCCATTAAGATTTCTGACAGAGGAGTCAAAAAAAATCAAAAAAGTTGTTCAAGAGGCACATAGCACTTGTAGAGAGCTTCAGAAAGACCTTTGAAATCCATTACAGCTGCTTCCAATAAACCACAAACTGCATAGCCTCTGTACTCACTCATTGCATTGTTCTTTGGTGTTCAGGACGCTGTATGTTCACTTATGTTCTATGACAAAACAATTGGCTGTCAATAATTTGATTTAAGGATATCACAGTAAAGGGGGCTGAACACCCATGTAAGCCATATGTCAGATTTTTCTTTTCACAAAACAATAGCTTCATTTCACTATGACTCCTGTATTTGTTGTTCACGTAACATCCCACAAAACAGGTTGAAGTTTGTGACTTTTATTTGACAAAATGTGGAAAAGGTTCAAGAGATATAAATACTTTTGCAAGGCACTGGGGAGATGGTAAGATATGAACTGAATGGAGGCATGGCAAAACGCATGTGCAGCTCCCTATGACATCAGCAAGCAGACAATATGTTTAAGATACAATCTGTGATGCCAGATAATCTGACTGCATCCCATCCTTCAATCTCTTTCATACAGTCAATATCACATTTGGCCCCAGAATAGGGAGGAGGGAGGGTATATTTTATCTTTTTTTTTTTTTCCACTTATGATGTACACACAGGGAAAAGCGTGAGGGCAAAGGATGAAAAAACTTGGCACTCTTGCAAACCTGGATAGATTCTGCACAGTTAATTAAGATAAAACGATTCAGTTCTGCAGAGATTGAGGCAACGATTCAGCTCTCGTGGCACGTGGGAAGCCATTCTGATTAGCAACCAGTCAGCGCTTTCCTCGACATTTTGATGCGAGACAATCTTTTGCATTTTCAATTACACACTCCAACAGGCCTTTAACTACTAAAACCAAACTCATTTGCATGATTGAAATATAATTATGGCATGCCAAAAACACTGTTCTGTTTGGGTTTCTTGTTGCAATCCAATTCAGTCCCCAACCCACTCCCACCCACAGAACTCCTGAACTGAGTGTTCTGCTTCCTTGCAGAAATCAATCTCCAGTGACAGGCCCATACGTAAATGAATCTAAATAAAAGTTTGACTCTGGGGAAAATAATAAAGCTAATGAGGTCCATTTTGAATTAGAGTACAAAACACAGGAGGAAAGGGAGCAGACAGGTAAAAACAAACAGAAGTTAACCGATAAAATAATTGTTAGTGTAGCAAAAATAAAAATAATTAAATAATAATTGTTAGTGTAGCAATTTGTATTTTTGTTCAAATTGACCTTCCTGACTCTGTGTTTGAATTTACCTAACAGATTAAATTCTAAATGTTTGAGGAATTATAAAGTATTGATTCATTACTCATGTGAGTTCTAACTCTTTTGATTTATTGTACAAAAAAAATTTAATTTGTTAAATTAATTTTTTCTTTTAGGAATGAAAGAGATTGGAACGGTTAACTGTAATGTTACTTTACTGCAAGAGGGTCCTGGGTTCAGATCTTAGCTGGGGGCTTTGCTACATGGAGTTTGTATGTGTTCCCTTTGCAAGCATTGGTTCTCATTGGACACTCCATGTTCTTCCCACACTAGAATCAATAATCATCTTATGTTCATTTGTAATACAAAAAACATATATACCAGCCTCACTGTTCACTGCTGGACAACATACACAGCAAATGTTAATATCTATTGATTAAACCAATATCGGGAGGAGGCCCCGGGGAAGACCCAGGACACGCTGGAGGGACTATGTCTCCCGGCTGGCCTGGGAACGCCTTGGGAT